>CM055117.1:200172653-200398714 GCA_029206835.1 Rana muscosa
GTTAAACCCACAAGTGCTTTTTTTTTTTTTTTTTACCACTACTATTCATTTATATTGGCTTTTTACATTTACAAATGCAGCAATTTAGAAATTGGATGAAAGTCTTAGCAAAGGAGAAGACTTTTCTAAAAGCTAAAAAGTGTATTTTATATACAACTATATAAATCAGACTAAAATGAGAGACAAATGAGGAGAAAAGAGGGACAGAGGGACTTAGCTCCCAACTGTCCCTGATTTGGAACAATGTATTAAGGTGAATGAGAAGGAGAGAGTTCTATTCCCAGTGACCCCAGTTCCAGAGTGCATCCGGGATTCACAGGACTTTTACCTCCCAGAGACGTTGTACTGTCAGAGTGAGCTGGGAGTTTTTTTTCCTGTCACCGACATCCAGCCAATCAGAGGTGACTTCTCTCTAAGTTCCGGGTGTAGCAAGATGGCGGCTTCCACAGCAGAAGGCAAAGCTGGCAGACCGCTTCTGAGGATCCTGGCGCTGCACGGGTACTGGCAAAACGAGCGCTCGTTCTGGGAGAGGACGGGATCCCTGAGGAAGAACCTGAAGAATCGAGCGGAGCTGGTAATGATCAGCGCTCCTCTGCTCATCCCAGAACCACCACCGGGTAAGGAGAGCTCCGGGGACACGTGACCGGGGAGCCGACACGTGACCCGCCTGGCCGAGGAGCTCCCTGCACCCCTGAGAGCTGTACTTTAGTGTATGGAGGGGGCTGTCCTTGTACAATAGAAGATCTCCATCTGACTGGGATTGGTTGTTTTTAGTGAGCACCCTTGTCTCTCTTTATATGAGGCTACTATGGCCGTGATAGGATAATAGTGGTGGTAAAAACTAAAGTGACACTATATTCTATCCAATATGTATTCCTAAATTAGAACTTGGATAACCACTTCAGCCCCAGAAGGATTTACCTTCTCAATGACCAGGCCATTTTTTGCGATATGGCACTGCATTATTTTAAATGACAATTGCGCGGTCGTGCGACGCTTTACACAAACAAAATTGACGTCCTTTTTTTCCCCCCACAAATAGAGCTTTCTCTTGGTGGTATTTGATCACTTTTTTTTTTTGCGCTACAAACAAAAAAGGACCGACAATTTTGAAAAAAAAAAAACAATATTTTTTTTACCTTTTTTGCTATAATAAATATTAAAAAAAAATCTTCATCAGTTTAGGCCGATATGTATTCTTCTACATATTTTTGGTTTAAAAAAATCACCATAAGCGTATATTGATCGGTTTGCGCAAAAGGTATAGCGTCTACAAAAAGGGGATATATTGTTTTATTAATCTTGCTTTTTTTTTTTCTTTTTTTTTTTTTTACTAGTAATTGCGGTGATCAGCAATTTTTAGCGGGACCGACATTGCGGCGGGCAGATCGGACACTTTTGACAGTTTTTTGGAACCAGTGACATTTATACAGCGATCAGAGCTAAAAATAGCCACTAATTACTGTATAAATTACACTGGCAGGGAAGGGGTTAACACTAGGGGGCGATCAAGGGGTTAAATGTTCCCTAGGGAGGTGTTTCTAACTGTGGGGGGAGGGGGCTGACTGGGAGTACAGAGTAAGGATGAGCTCTGGCGTGTTCGCATAGTACACGTGCAGAGCCTGTCAGGAAATCGGCGCTGCGCTAATCAGAGCCAGGGAGACATTTCCCGATCTCTGCCGCCGAGCATCGGGACAATGTCTCCCTGGCTGTGATTAGCGCAGCGCGGGTGCCAACTTCCTGGCGGGCTCTGCACCTGTACTATGCGAACACGCCAGAGCTCATCCTTAGTACAGAGAGATCGCTGTTCCTGATCATTAGGAAAAGACGATCGCTCTCTACTTCCCTGACTGTTTCTGTTTGTTTACATTGATGGCTCCCTGTTCTGTCTCTCTGTGGAGCGATTGTGGGTGGCCGGCGGACATCGCGGCCACGCGCTTCGGCGATGCACAGACCTGCTATTGCTCTTAAAGAGGCCGGCGTACAGCAAAGGCGATTTGCGCAGCCGTGCCAACCTGACGCTGTATTACGGCAGCTGGTCGGCAAACAATTAAGGGAGGGTTATGAACCGTCAGGGTTTTGATTTGCCATCTGTGTCCCATTGGGTAGATTTTCCTTTACTTCCTGTCCCATAGCCAAACAGGAAGTGAGAGGAAATCCCTCAAAGTAAGAAAATCCTGGGGTGTCACCAGAACTAGGGTCCCCTTTGGAAGATTTCCCTTCTATTCCACAACCCAAAATTTGGTATTTTCTTTCACGTTTGGATGATAACAGTAAACAGAAAAAATTGAGGGGGTGAATCTCACTAACAAGGGCACAGGCAGTGATCACCTGACAGCTGTTCTAATCACTCTCCACTCTATCCAAAAAAAAACAGCGATAAACTTAGAAGTGTTTGGGCACAAGTCCAATCCTGCCTGAGTTATCCCTCTGGGAATCTGACAGCCAGTTATAGGTGGCGGAGACATTTCCCACTTGCAGCCACACAGATACACACACAGCCCTATGATTGGCTGTTGGCTTTACCAGCTTCCCAGTGTCCATTTTTACAGCCAACCTCCAAAGTTACAGGGTGGCCGAAGAGGTGAGTTCACAGTTTGTTTTTTTTTTTTGCATAAATATACTTTATATAAAGAAAATACAAAAGCAGCAGATAATTACAATACAGTTTTTCAGTCACACAATAAATACATTCACTCTGCAGTATGATGCCTAACGGGTTGGCAGAGCAAAGTTCCCTGAATCATCACGTCATGCATGATGCCGCTTTACCTTGAAAGCATTATCTGGCCCCTAAGATACCACCAAAATATCTAGCAATGTCAGAGGTGTGTTCACATTGCCGCAGCCGCAGTGCAGCCACTTTAACTTGGCATGTTGAGTTTGAGAGTTGGCAGCCTTCTCAGACTTGCCCATTAAAGTAATTGAGACCGTGCTGCAACTGAATGTCAGATGCAGCTATGGTGGTTACGGCACAGTAGTTTGATGTAAAATCCCCAGCTGGATAACAAAAGTCCCCCTTGGGGGTTGAAAGATAAAAAACAAGCTTTCAGGAGGCAACAGTATTAACTCCGGTAAATTGGCTGATCCAGTGCAGATAGCTTTTTAGAGGGCGGTAAAGACTGCCATCTGTATAAAAGAAGGCTTAGACCTCATTCACCCAGGCATACTATAGTGCAGCCCTCAAATTCTCCACTCACAATTTGCGAATGGAATATGATTGCTGGCGAGTGTGGGGCTGCCTCGGAGAGGGGGGGGGGGGGTGGGTTGAATGGGAGCCATTCTCCCAGCCAGGGGAAGAGGCGAGCCGACCAGATCATCAGAGAGTGGGGAATGCCCACTGTAACAGCTTTCCGCTGTAACAGCTTTCATTTTAATTGCCCAGTGTTTCTGGCGCTCACCTTCACACAGTCCTGTCTCTTGGCCCGGCGCCAAGACGTGTGATGTCACGCTGCATTGATGGGCACAAATCAGGCTGCATTGATGGGCACTGGTCACTCTGCATTGATGGGCACAGGTCAGGTTGCATTGATGGGCACTGGTGAGGCTGTGCTGATGGGCAGGGATAAAGTTGTTGTTAACCACTTGCGCACTGGGCACTTAAACCCTCTTCCTAACCAGACCAATTTTCAGCTTTCAGTGCTCTCACACTTTGAATGACAATTACTTAATCATCCAAAATTGTACCCATATGATATTTCTGTCCTTTTTTTCACACAAATAGAGCTTTCTTTTGGTGGTATTTGATCACCACTGGGTTTTTTATTTTTTGTGCTATAAATGACAAAAGACCAAAAATTTTGTAAAAAAATAATAATAATTTTTCTTCTTTTCGGTTATAAAATTTAGCAAATTAGTAATTTTTCTTCATAAATTTGGGCCAAAATTTATACTGCTTCATATCTTTGCTAAAAATAACCAAAATAAGTGTATATTATTTGGTCTTTGTGAAGGTTATAGAGTCTACAATCTATGGTGCCAATCTCTGAAAATTGATCACACCTCATGTGTTGACGGCCTATCTAATTTCTTTAGATACTAACAAGCCAGGACAGTGCAAATACTCCCCAAATGACCCCTTTTTGGAAAGTAGACATTCCAAGGTATTTAGTAAGAGGCATGGTGAGTTTTTTTGAAGTTGTCATTTTTTCCCACAATTCTTTGCAAAATTAAGATATTTTTTTTCACAAAATTGTCATAATAACAAGTTTACTCTTTCGTTCATGGACCGACACAGCTTCTCTATAGATATAGTGGGTATTATCCGTTAATTAGGAGTGACTAGGCAGAAAATTTGTAAAAAGTGTTGCATCACACCTTCTACAGTACCGCCCAGGGGGCGGACCCTCTGGGTATATCCCCTCACTCTGCATCTCGCAGATCAGTTCGTCAAAAAGCAGTACAAACTGAAAAGGAGGGGTGGGTGCTGTGTCGGTCCATGAACTCAGAGAAAAGGATTTTACGGTGAGTAAAAAATCCTATTTACTCTTTCGTTCATGGACCGACACAGCTTCTCTATTGACATAGTGGGACGTCCCAAAGCAGTGTCAGAGAAAAAAACGAGGGTTGGTAACAGCATTAAAACAACTTCACCCCAAAACAAAACAGAGCTCCTCAACAGAGGAGTTGCAAATCTAAACAGCTGTCTGCAATAGCTTGCGGCCGAAAGAAGCTTTCGAAGATGCACACACATCAACTTGTAAAGTTTAGTGAAAGTGTGAACGGACGAGCATGTCGCCGCCTTACACACCTGGTGAAAACAGACGCTTGATGCTCAGAGCTCGGACAGCGTCCAAGAAATACAACGTCGTTTCCTTAGGATTCGACAAATGAGGACACAAGGATGGCAGTACAATGTCTTCCTAGATGGAAGGTCGAACAACCCTAGGAAGAAGAAGGCTGCGAACGCAGCACCACCTATCCTTGTGGAAGATCAGATAAGGAGCCTTGCATGACAAAGCTGCCGGCTCAGAAAAACCGTCTAACTGACGTAAACCAAGAGGCACCTCATGCCCTGGTCGAATGCGCCGGTAAAGGGAGGCGCCTGATCACAATCTGTCGGATCCACCTAGAGATGGTGGCCGACGAAACCGCTGGGCCCTACTAGGGACCAGCCACTGAAACAGTGAGCCTGGACTCCGGAACGGAGCAGTGCTAGACAAGCATTCTCTCAGAGTTTGGACAATGTCCAAAGAATGCCACGTTGTCTCCTTAGGATTCGACGGATGAGGACACAAGGATGGCAGTACATGTCTTCCTTGGAGGAAGGTCGAAAGACCTTAAGAAGAAGAAGAGAAGGCTGCGGACGCAGCACCACCTATCCTTGTGGAAGATCAGATAAGGAGCCTTGCCCTTATCCTTGTGGAAGATCAGATGGGGAGGCTTGTATGACAAGGCTGCCCGCTCAGAAACCCGGCCTAAGGTTTTCAGGACTGATTGCCACTAATAGGTGGCTCATACAAGCGATATTTCTCCACAGGTTTGTGAGTAGTTTTTACCTTGTTTTTATCAATAAATCTACTTGGGATAATGCACCAGGCTGGTGCGCCCTCTTTTCTTTGCTTTTTCTGATACGCCTGTACGAGGGCCATGTTTGCCTGCACAGAGCAGTCCCATTCATGTCAATTGGGGTGCAGCAGGCAATTTGACAGCTGTGTGGGGGCTCAGCTCCAAACTCACACTGTCTGTAGTCGGGGCTGTGCACCTGCATAGATGTCAAATTGGGAGAAATGGCTGTGTTCATGCAGTTGTTGCATCCCAATTAACACGAACATCTGTGCATTCTTGTACAGGCAAACATGGCCCTCGCACAGGTGAACATGATACAGTGCCTTGAAAAAGTATTCATACCCCTTGAAATTTTACACATTTTCTCATGTTACAACCAAAAACGTAAATGTGTTTTATTGGGCTTTTATGTGATAGACCAACACAAAGTGGCACATAATTGTGAACTAGAAGGAAATGATAAATGTTTTTCAACATTTTTTACTAATAAATAGGTGAAAAGTGTGGCGTGCATTTTTATTCAGCCCCCCCGAGTCAATACTTTGTAGAACCACCTTTGTGCTGGAATTACAGCTGCAAGCCTTTTTGGGGATGTCTCTACCAGCTTTGCACATCTAGAGCGTGAAATTTTTGTCCATTCTTATTTGCGAAATAGCTCAAGCTCTGTCAGATTATATGGAGAGCATCTGTGAACAGCTATTTTCAAGTCTTGCCACAGATTTTCATTTGGATTTAGGTCTGGACTTTGACTAGGCCATTCTAACACATGAATATGCTTTGATCTAAACCAGGGGTAGGCAACCTTCGAGAGATGGAGATCTACTTGAACAACACTGATAAAGTCAAAGATCACTGGGCACAGTGTCGTCCCTATCATTTTCCTCCCACTTTACAATTATGTGCCACTTTGTGTTGGTCTATCACATAAAGTCCCAATAAAATACATTCACGTTTTTGGTTTAACATGGCAAAATGTGGAAAATTCCAAGGCGTATGAATACATTTTCAAGCCACTGTATATACATTTTCCCCACAAATAGAGCTTTCTTTTGATCACCACTGTTTTTTTTTTTCTTTGCAATAAAAATGAAAAAAAGACCGAAATCTTTGAAAAAAAAAATATATTTTTTATTTACTTTCTGCTACAAAACATATCCATAAAAAAATGGCCAAAAGTATTCTGCTACTTGTTTTTGGTGAAGAAAATCCCAAGAAGTGTATATTGATTGAGTCATACAAACTATGTTCTATATACTGGAGTTTTTATTTTTCTCTAGTCCTCTTCCTTCCCTCCCCCCTGGGCTTTGAGCTAGGATGGCACACCTGAGAGCTGACAGGAAACAATCAACACATGAGGTTAAAAGGCCCCTCCCTTCCCCCTGCACCTCAGTTCTTGATTGTGTTTCCCAGCAGCAAAACGTTTTATTATTGTTTGTTGGACCTGAAGTCGGTAGTGGATGCCCCCCCCCCCCCCAGGGTGCTGGACACCAAAGACGGGGAGGGCTGCGGGTCCAACCAGGATTTATTCCTACTCCAGGGGGTCCCTACAGCCGGGGGTCTTTCCCGGCAAGGAGCTTCCCGGGCACAGAGGGGTGTCCCGGAGCTCTTGTGGGTACACACCTCACCCTTACCTTCCACCCAGGTCAGGTACTGTTTGGGGGCTGAAGAATCCGGAGGGTCGACTGGAGTCAAGGTCTGGAGGGAGGGGCGGATTGGCAGCTTCACCCGCCAGTGCGGGTCCCCAGAAGATCAGTGGAACACTCCTGGGAGAGGAGAGAGCGTTCTGGCCGGGTGGAGCAAGATGGCAGCGTTTGCCCTTTTGGGCGATGTCACTTCTGGCACCGGACTACACCAAAGTGGTGCAGCCGGCATCTCCGATCTGCCTCGCGCTAGAGACCGAATTCACTTCGAGTGGCGGGGGGCTCCAGCAAAATGGCGCCGGACAGCAGTGGCCGACACACAACAATATCCGGAGGAGCAAAGCGGAACCCCTCTCATCTTCCCACCCATAGCAAGTCGGTTGTGACCAGGAATGGAGAGAGAGGAGGATACAGTAGTGGCTGCAGCCCAGGAGGAGGGCACGGGTGGTGAGTCTTCCTCTGTTTGGCAAGCGGTTGAGTAGAGGTGGTCTTACCCACACCCCTTGTGAGGGGGGGGGGAGCAAGGAGATAGATGTATAGCCGTTAAGATTTATGGGTACTGTCTTATCTTTTATCTCCCTAGATTTCAGTAGATCTGCTCAATGGGCCCACAGGTTTAAGCCCAAAAACCCCCTCTCCCTAGAGCAACAAGGTGTGGGTATTGTAATGAAAAGCTCCCACAGGATCATGTGAAACCTTTTTGCTATAGATGCATCCACAAACTGTCAGGTAAGGAAACCTCAGCTTTGATGAGGGACTTCCTCTCAGTACAGTCAGAGATGCTTGCTATGCTCCAATCTCTGAAAACGGTGATAGCATCAAAAGAAGGACCTAGCACTAGTGGCAGAGAAACTCTGACTTCTAGGGACGGTACCCCCTCTCAAGGGGGGGACATCCGTCAGAAGCCAGAGAACCCCATAGGGACCTCCCTCCTCTCTCACATCTGGGGTAGAGGAGTTTGAGGACCCAGGGGAGTCAGACCGAAGCTCCTTAGAAGAAGGAAAAAAAGCCAGGACAGTGAGGGTTCCAGGCACAGTAGACACCTCTTTCCCGTGTAGACATGGCGGAGCTACCCAGGGCAATTTACACCTCTGAGGACATCCTGGAGCCTCCAACTAAGATGTCAGCCCGGGATAAGATGTACAGGGGACTGGAAAAACCTCAGCCAAAGGTCTTCCCAGTCCACCAGACCCTCAAAGAGGTTATTTTGAGAGAGTGGAAGGACCCAGAGAGAAAAGTCCTTAAACTCAAAACATGGAAAAGGAGGTTTCCATTTGGGGAGGAGGAGGAGGAGGAGAAATTCTTTAAGACCCCCAAATTGGATGCAGCCCTTTTACAGATCTCGAAGAAATCTGATTTAACCTTTGAGGACTCGGGTAACATAAAGGACCGAAGGGCTGAAACGCTACTGCGAAGAGCGTGGGATGCCAATGCGGCAGCCATGGCTCCTGCCTTGGTGTCAGCCTACGTAGCAAGGAACATAGATGCCTGGCTGCACAGACTCTCTCCAGCCATGTCACGAGGGGAAATAATTTTAAGGAAGTCACAGACTCTCTAGAGATAGTGAGTAAAGCGGTGGCATACTTAGTGGATGTGGCAGTAGAAACTGTCAGGACCGCGGCTAAGTCAGTGGCCCTCCTCAACTCTGCATTGAGGGCCGTCTGGGTCAAGTCGTGGGAAGGGGATCATGTCCAGGTCATGGCTCTGCTGGTTACCTTTTGAGGGTTCCCAGCTCTTTGGGCCTGGCCTGAATCAGGTCCTGTCGCGATCTGCGGAAAAGAGGAACAAGTTCCCGGTGAGAACCAAGGAAGGAGAAAGGCATGAAAGCAGCCCAAGTGACACCAGCGTCAGGGTAGGGGGGAGACTTTCTCACTTTGTTCCACAGTGGAGAAAGATCTCTGAGAGCCCTTATATCTTGCAGATTCTAATAGAAGGCTATCGGTTGGAACTTCTCTCCCTTCCCCCACCAAGCTTTATACTGACCCATCCAACCAAGGATCCTTTAAGGACAGCAGGGTTGCTAGACAACTTGCAGGATCTGTCGGGACAGAAGGTAATCGTCCCCATACCATCGGAACAGGTCTGCCAGGGATTTTACTCCCATGTCTTTGTCGTCCAGAAGCCATCAGGGAAATTTTGCCTGATCATAAACCTCAGGAGGCTGAACAAGTTTCTGTGACAAAAGAGCTTCTGGGTGGAGAGCATATACAGTGTGCACCAGGGGTGCCCAACCAGTGGCCCGGGGGCCACATGTGGCCCGTGGAGCCCTCTGATGTGGCCCTCGACCTCCTGCTGTGGGATGGCAGGTTGGCAAGCCCAGATCACGGGTTGCCGACCCGCAATCCCAGAGCAGCAGTTTTGTGAATGAAGCAGCTGGTAGAGGAAGCAAGTGGCTGCGGAGCAGAGCCACATAAGCCAATTCTTCCTGTATAGCGCTCACTTCTGTCACAGGCGGAGTGATACCAAATGCACGCAACAGCCGGCAATACCTGAATGAAAGATGGTTATTAAAGGTAAGTTTTATACTAATTTCACAGTATATATGGATATATCTGTTTTGCAGTGGTCACTGGGCTGCTGTCAAAGTGATCCGCAGGTGCAGTGCAGCTGTGGGTTACCTGCACTGAGTCATAGACTTCTGTTATTACCTGTGGGTTTTTTGCGCCTTCAGAAAGTGCACCACACGCGGTTTGGGCAAATCGCAGCGCATCGGTGTAAAAGCAGCCTTAGGCCCCTTTCATATGATCGGTCTGACCCAATCGGACTTACTATTCACCTCTATGGAGCAGCAGATGTAAACGGACTTGTGTCTGTTTACACCCGCCTACCTAAAAAAAAAAAAATAGAAAGGGATCTGCCCCCTTCCATCTGGGCGAATCAGATTGGATCAGAGGGCCCATAGAGTAGATTGGGTTGGGTCCGTGGACACAGATTTGTCATCCTCCCGCTCCGCTGATTGTGGCCCGCGACCAGTTACCAATTCGCTTAAGTGGCCCTCGCTCTTCAAAAGATTGGGCAACCCTGGTGTGCACAAACATCTGTTGAAGGATGCCTTCATGGCTACAATAGATTTAAGGGGCGCCTACCTCCATGTCCCAATTGCCCTGGAACATCAGTCTCTGTTTTGGTCCTCACGAGCAATGGGATACAGCATTGGCAGTTCCGATCGCTCCCCTTTGGTTTAACTGAAAGGTCAAGGGTATTCACTGGCAGAGGCAGTGGCTTACCTGTGTCTGCAGGGGATTTCCCTTATACCCTATCTAGATGACCTCCTGATTTATGGCCCATCTTTACAACAAGTAAGAGCAGATTTAGGCCTTGGGTTGGATAGTGAACCGGGAGAAGTCATCTCTCGAACCATCCCAGATAAAAACTTTCCTGGTATTCTTAGTTGGTGCAAGGGCTTAAAAGCTCTTTCTTCCAGAGGAAAAAAGGGAAAAAGTGGTAACAGCGGTTTCCTCACTAATGGAACCCAGGGACTGCTCTCGCAGACAGGTTATGAGAGTTCTAGGACTAATGACCTCCTGCATTCCAGTGGTTCCCTGGGCTCAGCTCCATTCCAGGGAACTGCAGTTTTTCCTAGTATCCTCCTGGGACAAAAAGACGGAGTCACTGGACGGGAGAGTTTCTATCCCGGCAAAAGTAAGGGTCTCCTTGAATTGGTGGCTGGGCCAAGACAGGCTCATGTCAGGTCGTCCCTGGGCCCAGTGGAACCCAGTAAAGATCACTACCGACACGAGCGCCTGGGGTTGGGGCGCTCACTTAGAGAACCTCCGAGCACAGGGTTCCTGGACCCTGACCCAAGCAAGGGCCTCCTCTAGCCACAGTGAACTCCTGGCGGTGGGTCAAGCATTGAAGGTTTTCAGAGGCAGGGTTCAAGGACTAGAAGTCCAAATCCTATCAGACAACATGACAACCGTCTCTCACCTGAACCGTCAGGGGGACAAGGTCCAGGAGACCCCTAAAATTGGCTTAAGAAGTTCTAGGTTGGGCCGAAGGAACCCTTTGGTCCATATCTGCGGTCCATATAAAGAGGAACACCAATGTGGTGGCAGATTTCCTAAGCCGACGGCCCATCCACCAGGGGGAATGGGAGTTAGACCAAGACGTGTTCCTTCAGATAAGTCAGCAGTTTGGAGTGCCGGAGATGGACCCTTTTAACCACAGAGGAAACAGGAAGGTGGAGCGATTTTTCTCTCTCACCAGAGAAGGGGGATCGGAGGGGGTGGATGCTCTAGCACAGGACTGGGATTGCTACCTAGCGTACACCTTTCCCATATTGGCATTAATTCCTCGGGTCCTACAAATGCTGGCCCACTGATCCTGATAGCCCCATGGTGGCCAAAAAGGACATGGTTTCCTACTCTGAGGAAATGGTCTGTTTCCCCTCCACAGTGTCTCCCGCCCAGGCAGGATCTCCTTCAACAGGGGCCGGTTCTTCACCCCGACCCGGGGTTCTTCAACTTGATGGCCTGGCTCTTGAGAGGGAGATACTCAGAGACCAAGGGATGCTCTGAAAGAGTTATTGAGACCCTCCTAGGAAGCCGTAAGCCGGTCACTAGAAAGATCTACTCAAAAATCTGGAAGGTTTTTTCACACTGGTGCCAGGCTAGAAAGTCTCTAGGCCTTCGGTACCAGTGGTACTTGAATTTTTGCAGGTTGGAAGGTGATTGCTGACATACCAAGACAGGGTGAAAGACTTCAGGAAGTCAAGTCATCTTTAGTTCTATTTAGCAGCCCCAGAAAGGGAGAACAAGCATTTAGAACTACAGTGGCTAGGTGGATCAGACAGACTATAGGTATAGCTCAGTTTTGTGTTGAAAATAACTGTGAAATCTAGAACTCCGGTGGGTGTAACAAGATGTCTGCTTGCCCCCTTCTCGGTGTTTAATTACTGTGGAGGAGTGTGGGGTGTAGCAAGATGGCGGTGATGGAATGTCACTTCCGTTACCAATTCTGACGGGTCGCCTAATCTGACAGAACACAGGCATGGCAGCTCATTCATTTGAATGGGTTGCCATGTCTCTATAAATGCAGGATAAAGGTCCCCGCGTCACTTCTAGAATCGCAGCCCACACAAGAACTGCAAGTGCAGTGCGGTTCCCATAGCGGTGCGATTTCCAGTACGTGTGGCCTGCCATTAGTATTAATGACACCCTCACGCATCCAGGGCGTTTTCCTGTGTGGGTGATTGCACCTGTGGGTACAGGTGTGGTCCCGCAGCAGGAACAACCTGGATATACAGTGTATGTGGCCTAAGAGTGAAATTCTGTCTTAGGCATTTTTTGTGTGTTAGATGCCTGGTTCCCTGTTGCACTTTGATTTCCTCCACCAGTCGCTATGCCAGTCCTGTATCCTGTGGCAATGTAGAGTCAGTGGAACCACTGCACGCAATTGGAGAACAAGACACCCAACTCACCCAGATGTGTCAGATGCAGAAGGTTCCTTAGCCAATGTAACTCTCAAGAGACTGAAGATCCAGAGAGACACTGGGAAGTATTCTTCTCTTTGTAGGCAGGACTTTCTTCAATTTAAAAAGCAGTGGAGACGTACAATAGAGAGTTTATTACATTGCCTGTTTCAGGCAATGTTAGAGGTTTTGTTTAAAATCCACCCACTGATTCCATCAGTGAGCGCCCCTGTTGCTCCTTTTTTTGCTTTTGGAGTCCTAAATGGGCAAAGTGACAATTTTCCTTTTTAAAATAAACCTGAGTAAATGAAAATAACAAAGCTGTCAGCAGCAGGTTGTCAACAGCATAAGGTGTCAGAGCATACTTGTTGAACTGTACATATCTTTGAAAGATTAGCATAACAAAGCAGTTTTGTTATCAAAGTAGATTTCCACGATAAAACCCATTTACTGAACACCTGCTAGGCCCCGTACTGATGTTCAAAGTGCTTGCTGAAGTGAACTACGAATTACTGCATTTATTCATTGCTGTGTATTACCAGATCTTACCAACAGTGTCAATCAGATCAGTAATGGCATTGAATTTTGGTGATGTCACCTCTTTGTCATATTTAGAAAGTAACAGGTTCCCAGTGGCTTTCCTACAGCATGGTTTACCCAAGAAAGTGTTGGTGAAGACCATGCCCCATATATAGTCAGCTTTTAAAGATGAACTTCAGTGTAATACCAATTTGAATTACATATAAGGAAGCCATTTTCCCAGGATTTGTATTTTTCTCTATTCGGTCCTGAGATTTACAAATCGCTGTCACACTGTAACAGCCATGTCGAGGGGGGACGTGGACCTGAGGGACCCAATAATCATCATCCTCTGCTGCATCTTCACATTTTTTTTTTTTTATAGGTCTCCTTCCCACCCTCACAAATGCATATAGAAAGTAAAAGCAGCACACTGATGAACACATCACTCTGTCACTCTGCTCTCGACTCCATTCAGCACACTCCTTGCCCTGCAGCACACCTGATCGGTTGCTTTTGCTGTTTTTTTTTCTCCCCATCTCTGCTGTACAGGGATTGGAACATGATGAACCAAGTCAAATTTAGTTACACTGTTTGCATTTAAAAAAAAATATACATGCTTGCTCCAATGTATTATTGATTACACCGCTGCAATGTTTGTGCTAGGTATTGTATGTCTGTCTAAAGTTCAGCTTTAAGTCCTTAAGATCTCTTCTATACATAGAAAGAGTACCGTATATACTCGAGTATAAGCCGACCCGAATATAAGCCGAGGCACCCAATTTTACCACAAAAAATTGGGAAAACGTATTGACTCGAGTATAAGCCTAGGGAGTCCATCTGCATGCCTCACTGTGCCCATGCCTCACTGTGTCCATGACTAGACTGACGTTTAACATGGGAATCTATGGAAGGGGTGCCCGGCTTTGAAAAATCGGTGCTCCCCGGCCGTAGGTCCCCCAGACAAAAAACTTTGCACACTTATAGAGGAGACGTGGGGCTACATGTGGGCCAAGTTTCGGGTCCAGGGGACCTACGACCGACCGTTACCGGGTCCCCAAAATCACTGGAGAAATTACCGTTTAACATGGGAGTCTATGGAAGGGGTGCCCAGGTTTGAAAAATCGGTGCTCCCTGGCCGTAGGTCCCCCAGACAAAAAACGTTTCAGACTTATAGAGGAGAAGTGGGGCTACATGTGTGCAAGCCGGTACCGGGTCCCCAAAATCCGGGAGATCGGGCGCAAAAAGGTGACTCGAATATAAGCCGAGGGGGGGCATTTTCAGCACAAAAAAATGTGCTGAAAAAACTCGGCTTATACTCGAGTAGATACGGTAAACTTTTTTTTTTTTTTTTTTTTTTTAGCATGCCCTCCACTGGTGTCTCTTCTATTCCTGTAATACTGTATCTCATATCCTGTATATTGCTGCCTTTAACAACAATTCACACCTTTGTCCATGTGACTCAAACGACTCATTTTCCAAACTTCATGGCAACATGATGAATAGATTATGTAACCAGACCAGGATGGTTTTACAAACTTTCTCACCTTTCAGCAAGTTTTTGGAAATCAGTATTTACCTTTGACACATTTCATGGTGATTGGATTATAGTGACCTGTTACCCGTGTGGATATAAATGTTGGGGTGTGTTTCTGACACTGTTTAGAGCAGCCTTTCTCAACCAGAGTTCCTTCTGTGATTGCTGGGGGTTCCCTGAGCAGTGCCACATTGCAGGGTGGCCATTGTAGGTGGGAGTTCAAAGTGGCAGTTTCCCATTGACCATTAAAGTGGGGTACTTCTACATTAACCATTGGTGTTAGAGAACACACTTTTTGCTGTCTACATTTCTTTTCTGTTATTCAAGATTAATACTGAAAATAATTTTGTATATAGCAGATCTCCCTGAATTCTCACGGTACAACACATTCTTTTTTTCTTTTATTTAATACTTTCTACAATGACTGTTCATGCTTATGTACCCTAAGCTATATGTAATAGGATTTTTATAACAGCTTACCTGTAAAATCCTTTTCTTGAAGGTACATCACGGGACACAGAGCCATTAATTACCACATGGGTTATAGGACCACCTTCAGGTGATGGACACTGGCATAATCAAGACCGGAAGTCCCCCCTATATAACCCCTCCCACATGGGGAGTACCTCAGTTTTGTAGCACATCAATATATAATAATCCTAAAGAGGGGAGGGACCTCTGTGTCCCGTGATGTACCTTCAAGAAAAGGATTTTACAGGTAAGCTGTTATAAAAATCCTATTTTCTTTTCAGTACATCACGGGACACAGAGCCATTAATTACCACATGGGATGTCCCAAAGCAATGCCGTCTGAGGGGAGGGATACACCAATAATAATAAGCAGACCACTGACCGACATAAGGACCTATACCACTGCCTGCAAGACACTGCGCCCAAAGGCGGCATCCTCCTGTTGACCCACATCCAATCAAATTTTGTGAATGTATGCACAGATGACCAAGTTGCTGCCTTGCACACTTGAGCCATAGAGGCCTGGTGACGCACTGCCCAAGAAGTGCTAACTGCCCTGGTGGAGTGCGCTTTAAGACGGAAAGGCAGAACTTTACCTTGTATATCATGAGCTTGAGAAATAATTTGACTAACCTATCGAGAGATAGTTGACTTTGCTGCCTGCCCCTTCCTGAGGCCTTCTGGCAACACGAACAACGCATCCGTCTTTCGAATCTGAGCAGTTGCTTCCAGGTAGAAACTAACTGCTCTCACTACATCAAGAGAATGTAATGAATCTTCTGCCGAATTTGGCTCTGGAAAACATGAAGGCAGCAAAATATCCTGGTTTAAGTGAAAACTGCACACTACCTTAGGCAGAAAAAACGGCCGGGGTCGTAACACCACCTTGTCTATATGAACCACCAAAAATGGTTCTCTGCAAGATAACGCTGCCAAATCTGAGATTCTTCTTGCGGGAGTTACCGCAACCAAAAATACCAGCTTCCTAGTGAGCATGGGTAATGGGGCCTCACACATCGGCTCAAAGGGATGCCCCTGAAGGACTGATAGGACTAGATTCAAGTCCCATGGGCAGGTCGGCGACTTGACCAGAGGATTTATGTGTGTTATGTGCATAAAAGCCTGTACTAGGGTGTGAGAAGCAAGAGGTTTCTGGAAAAAAAATTGATAAGGCCGAGACTTGATCTTTAATAGTACTCAAGGCTAGCTTAATTTCTACTCCCAACTGTAGAAAGTCTAGAATCCTGCTTATGCTATACTTGCGAGGATGCCATCCCTTGCTTTCACACAAAGAAACATAGGTCTTCCAAACCCTATAGTAGATAGCCCTAGAAGCCGGCTTCCTAGCATTAATCAAGGTAGATACCACTGAGCCTGAAAGCCCCTGAGCGTGAAAGCCCCTGATCTTTTAAAACAAGGGTCTCAACAGCCAAACCGTCAAATTCAGCATTTGTAAGGCAGGGTGGAACACCGGCCCTTGTGACAGCAGATTCCGTTCTCCTTTGATCCTGCAAAGCAGACGCGAGAGCAACTGAACTGGAGGGAATGCATAAATCAGAGAAAATTGATCCCAAGGGGTTACCAATGCGTCTGTCCCGCAAGCGAGCGGGTCTCTTGTTTGGGACACAAACTTGTCTAGTTTTGTGTTGAACCTGGACGCAAAAAGATCCACGTCTGGGGTACCCCATTTCTGGCAAATGGCCAGAAAGACCTCTGGATGTAGGGACCACTCCCCCGGGAGCAATGGCTGGAGGCTTAAGAAGTCTGCCTGCCGATTCTCCACCCCTGGGATGAACACTACAGATAGGCAAGGAACATGTTCCTCTGCCCACACCAGAATATGATCTACCTCTTTCTGGGCTGCCCGACTCTTGGTGCCGCCCTGGTGATTGATATAGGCCACTGCCGTGGCATTGTCGGATTGAATCCTGACAGGGTATCCGCGCAGTATGCCTGACCAGGCCCTTATGACCAGCCTTCCTTCCCGAATTTCTAAAATGTTGATGGGCAAGGTCTTCTCGGACTCTGACCATTCTCTCTGAACAACCTTTCTTTCTAGTACTGCTCCCCAGCCTACAAGGCTGACATCTGTTGTCAGTATTTTCCAAGAGATTGGCATGAAGGTTTTCCCCTTCTGCAAATTTACGGTTAGTAACCACCACCTGAGACTTCGGCGTACACTTGGAGTCAGGTGCATCGGACAATCTAGATCCTGGCTCCTTTTGCTCCAGGCAGCCAAGATATTGTTTTGCAACAGTCTTGAATGGAACTGAGCATAGGGAATTGCTTCGAATGAAGCTACCATCTTCCCTAACAGTCTCATACAGAGACGAATGGGAGGCTCCTCCCTTGTCCTGACCAGATCTTATTGCGTAGACCTTTGCCTGGGGTAAGAAGACCCTCTTGTGGGCTGTGTCTACCACCAGACCCAGGTAATTCAGTCTTTTTACTGGCCGTAAGGAAGATTTTTCTAGGTTGATAATCCAACCTAGATGCTCCAGATACCTGACCGTCCTGATTACACTCAGATCTAGCCCATTTATGGACTGATCGATCAGCAACAGGACGTCTAGGTATGCTTTTATCACTATCCCCTAAACTCTTAGTCTTGCTAACAACGGAGCCAGGACCTTTGTAAACACTCGAGGTGCGGTGGCCAACCCGAAGGGCAAGGCCACAAACTGAAAATGTGGCTGCTCCAGGGACATGGAGATATGGGTCTTTGATGTCTATTGACGCTAAGAACTCCCCTCCCCAAAGGGAGGACAATACTGACCGAATTGATTCCATGTGAAAGGAGTGGACGTTCAGAAATTGATTCAGACCCTTGAGATCCAAAATGGGTCTGACATCCCCGTTTAGTTTTTGTACTGTGAGGAGGTTTGAGTAAAAATCCATTCCTTGTTCTCTTGAGGGGATCTCTATGATCACCCCTTGAGACAGAAACTGGTTTAGTGTTTAAAAACAATGAAGCTCAATTTACCGGATCTTTGGAAATGCTCGATTTTAAGAAACGAGGTGGAGGAAATTCCCGAAACTCTAGCTTGTAACCTAGAGAAACTATGGAGATGACCCCCTCTCCTCCTGCCCTTCCAATGGGTCCTCCTAGAGGCACATCCGAATCCTCTACCCACTCCTGATCTGCAGCCGACGACCCAGGAGCTGGGGAACTGTCACGTTTTTCTCCCAGACTGGGGGGTGGACGTGATCAAACTGGCTAATTTACCCTCCAAACCAGCCAAGTCCTCTTTAGTGACATATGCAGAGGCTGGGGTGTTGGAGGTAGCTACAATGCCTGACAAGGGTATAACTTCATCAACCGTTTCAGGTCTTACAGGGGAGGCAGGTACCGTGGAGGCGCAACTAGGGTTCCCCGAGCCTGACCGCAGTGCTTTTGCACCCCTTCTTCTCCCTGTTTTTGCCCCTCTCCTTTGGGAATACATAGTCCTAGGCACAAAGCAGAGGTACTAGTTATGCATCTATTGCTGAGCTCAGTCTTAGCAATCTTAATATGCCGCTATCAAATGCCACAGCTCAGATGCTGAACAGATGAGTCTTGAAATGCCTGTCCCCAGCACCCCAGCGCTTATGTGCCCTGTAAATAGTGTCTGTGTCTCTCCATCGCGCACCTGTACACACACGGCTCAAATTTATAAAAGATACCGGTTCACGCCGAAACACGTGCACGCCTGTCAGCGCCACTCCCCCGCCCCTGTGGCATCTCTTTTCAAATAAAAGGAATCATTTGGCGTGAGTGCGTGCGCAAGCGGCGATCAACACAAGGATCTTGGGGGGGGGGGGGGGGAGACTGCTGGTGGGACCAAATCCTCCCTCCCCTTCCCCACCTTGGGTGGCTGATGAACTGAGAGGGAAGGCAGGACTCCGTCCACAAGCGCTGCTGACAGACCTTCAACCAGGCAGGCATGGGATGCTGACACCTTCTAGTGGTTGGAGAGAATACAGGCAAGACATCAACTATTCATTAAAAGAAGTCCAAAAGGATCTTCTTAACCTACCATTCCCGCCGCAGGGTACTAATGGAATTAGCACAGTGACCCAATCTTCACTCATCACGGTGGGCTTGAAGTCTTGCCAGACCTTCAAGGACGGGGTCCCCTTTTAATTAATAGGGTCCACTGCCTTGGACCTGTAGAGCGCCCTGTCAGAACAACCTGTGGTATAGTAATGTGACCAAGGCGCTGGATCCCAGGGCCCAGCTCTCCTGGGAGAAGCGTTGCAGGCAAAACCTCGTTCTTCGGTCACGAGGCTCGGGTACCATCCACTTTTGCCTTTGTTTGGCTTTTTGAATGGATCCGATTGTACAGCTCCCTGGCCCTGTGTTAGGGCCCTTCTGGGGAGCATAAAGTAAACCGTGACCAACACCTTAGACACTGGCGAAAAAACTGAGGTACTCCCCATATGTGGGAGGGGTTATATAGAGGGGGACTTCCGGTCTTGATTATGCCAGTGTCAGTCACCTGAAGGTGGTCCTATAACCCATGTAGTAATTTAATGGCTCTGTGTCCCGTGATGTACTGAAAATAAATAATTAGTTTTTAGCAGTAGTTCCCGGAAACCTGAAGGGTCCAGAGTTAAAAGGTTGAGAAAAGTCTCTTGGGTGAGTGGTAAAATGTCCTTTGTTACAGATAGAACAAGTCCAGGTGAATGTTAGTAACTACTACTAGATATAGCATGACCTGATTTACATGAAAATAATTTTCAGAGACAACAATGGGTTATATTAACAGGATAGACAGGCACCCTGGAAATGAGATCTCTACGCTTGAATTCCCAGATTTGCATGCTTGACTGTGGGCAGATACAAGGGTCCCACTCTTCCTGTCTGGGTTTTAAAGCCTAACTGCACTTAAAGTTTTTGTTCTTTAATAAACTGACCAGAAAAAAAAATTGACCAGACTATAGCTGTAATTCTCACTCTACCTCTGGTGCTGTCCCCTGCAGTTAGTCGTCACTACTAGATACTGTAGATGGTGATATTGTTCCAGGCTGAATAACATCCAGCAACAATCAAACAACTTCCTGTGAGCCAAGGGAATCAAGAACATGCCATTGGAAAGTCCATAATCTTGCTGCCCTGGGTTCACAGGAGATTTCTGAAGGAACGCCTAACTATCTCAAGGAACATTCAAAACTCAAAGTGGAGTAGGCTGCAGCAAGGATCTTTAGCAGGGAGCTTTCACCAATGCCCCCAGAACTATAAGATCTGGACTCCAGTTCCTATTTTTCCAAATAAAAATGTTTTTACCTGAATAAAGGGGTTTGCTGAAAGTTATTGATTTTACTCTCATTTGGTTATGCAATTGAAGATACATTTCCAAAAATAACTTTTTGTTTTTCTGTCTCCAAAAAACAAATCCCTAGAGGTAATAGAAATGGAAGAAAATATAGACTTACTAGACCTGACTACTTTTTCTCTTTAGATGTCGACTCCAATGAAGGGGGCGCAGATATTCAACGAGAAGATCCCCGGGGCTGGTGGTTCTCAGATCCTGAGCAGAGCAGTTTTAATGCCATGGATGAAACTACAACCTGCAAAGGATTAGAGGAATCGCTGCAAGCTGTGGCTAAGGCCTTTTCTGAACTTGGGCCCTTCAACGGAATATTGGGTTTCAGCCAAGGAGCCGCTCTAGTGGCCATGATATGTGCATTAAAACAACGTGGAGACTCTCGCTTCCAGTTTGACTTTGCTATCTTGGTGGCCGGATTCAAAAGTCGTGCTCTTGAACATACAGAGTTTTACCAACAGCCCATTACTGTCCCATCTCTTCATGTTTATGGGGACACTGACCGTGTTATCCCAGGAGAAATGAGCCAAGAGCTAGCTTCCTATTATGTGAATCCAATCCTACTTACACATACAGGAGGCCATTACATACCTGTGTGTGCAGCACAGAAGAAGGTTTATTTCCCATTCTTGGACTCTTTCCGTACATAAGCTGTGACGGAATATAGATATTATAACAGTGAACTCTATGAATTTGACATTGCAGGAATTCTGGATAAAACATAATGTCTTTGTTTTTGATGTATAATTTGTCTTTAACCACCTCCCTACTGTGCACGAAAACCCCCTTCCTGCCCAAGCCATTTTTCAGCTTTCAGCGCTGTCACACTTTGAATGACAATTGCGCGGTCGTGCGACGTGGCTCCCAAACGAAATTTGTGTCCTTTTTTTTCCCACAAATAGAGCTTTCTTTTGGTGGTATTTGATCACCTCTGCGGTTTTTATTTTTTGCGCTATAAACAAAAGAGCGTCCAGTTTGGAAAAAAAACACTATTTTTTACTTTTTGCTATAATAAATACCCATTTTTTTTTTAAATAAAATTTTCCTCAGTTTAGGCCGATACGTATTCTTCTACATATTTTTGGTGAAAAAAAAATCGCAATAAGCGCGTATTGATTGGTTTGCGCAAAAGTTATAGCGTGTACAAAATAGGGGATAGATTTATAGCATTTTTATTTTTTTATTAGTAATGGCGGCGATCTGCGATTTTTTTTATTGTGACTGCGATATTGCGGCGGACACATCGGACACTTTTGACACATTTTTGGGACCATTCACGTTTATACAGCGATCCCTGCTATAAAAATGCATTGATTACTGTATAATATGTGATTGGCAGGGAAGGGGTTAACCACTAGGGGGCGGGAAGGGGTTAAATATGTTCCCTCAATGTGTTCTTACTGTGGGGGGAGGTGACTGACTGGGGGAGGTGACCGATGGTTGTCCCTATGTACAAGGGACACACCATCGGTCCCCTCTCCCTCACGTCCTCTGTGTTTACACACAGAGATCCACTTTCCTGCTCGTTTCCCGGGCAATCGCGGGTGCCCGGCGGCAATCGCGGCCGCCGGGCACGCGCACCGGGGCCTTGTGAACGCGGCAGGCGCGCGCGCCGCTGGCGGCGAGCGCGCGCCTCCTAGCTCGTTTTAAAGGGAGGACGTCATATGACGTCCTCCCAGAACGAGAGTATCCTCCGCCCGCCGTCAATTGACAGTGGGCGGGGGACAAGTGGTTAAAGCACTGATTTTTGCTCTAGGGAAATATTTTACAAAGTAAAAATTAAACACCGTTCTGTGTTTTACAGCCCTATATAGCGCAGTTAATGTGAAAAAAGGTTATTGACCTGTTCCTAACTTTATAGGAGTGTCACATGTGAATTTAAATGGACCTGGGGAGGTAATTTTTTACTCCAGGCAAGTTCTTCTGTAATTTCAGCCTATTCTAGTTCTGTCCCACTTCATTTATTTTGCTCCTGGAGCCCCAGCTTCACATATACAGGGATGACCATACTTCCATCATTACCACATCTGTCACAGGCAGTGCTTCACAGGGAACTGTAATGCTCTCCTCCATCCCCTCCCTTAAAAAAAAAAGCTTATTTAAAGGTTCATTTCCCCTTGGCAATTAAAAAACTGAATGTTAAATGTCAGCTGTGTACGAGCCAGTGATGTGAAAAATGAAAGCCAATTTGTGATGGACTGTGGTTTTAACCCATCAAACACCAAAGGGTCACTAAGAAACAGAAAAAGGTATTGTTGGTTTCTTTGCTATTGGCTTACGTTGGCTTCTTGACTTTTGGAAGGGGTCAAAGCACCCATAATAAACAGGTCATAGTGCAAGTGGGTAAGGGTACATGGTGACATGCGTTGTTTTCCAGTATTTATTGTGTATTACATGCAGGTCAGCAAACTCCCATTGACTTTATTTGATCAATACAGAAGACAGTTCATAGGCTGCCAATGAAACCAAGAGTTAGGGGCTTCAACCCAAATGTTCACAGAAATCTCTCTGAACAGGCGGGCTACATGATCCACAGTCGCATAGCTGTAGGCATAAGCATCCAAGTAAACGATCTGCAACTCCGTACATTGCTCTTAAAAATCTTCCATTTATTAATTCTGCACAGAACACATAATCTTAGTACAGCAGTTAACACGTTTCAGCCTGGTTGGCCAGGCTGAAATGCGTTAACTGCTGTATTAAGATTATGTGTTCTGTGGAGAATTAATAAATGGAAGGTTTTTAAAAGCAATGTACGGCGTTGCAGATCATTTACTTGGATGCTTAGTTCAGAGGCTGCGTTTGACCTGCTTTGTCTTGTATTGCGCTGCGTTTGTCCAGTTGAGGTTTCTTTTAAACTGAAGACAAGGCAGGTCAAATGCAGCCTTTTCTTGCTAAACACTGTCCTTGCTGCTCAGACTCATTTATTTGCTTTGGAAAAGCAAACACAGCATTTAAAAGGACGCCTGTCAACATGAGCCCTAACGTCTTGTCCCTAAAGAATAAGATACGGATTAAAAAAAAAAAATGCACATTTTTTTGCAGGTAAAAAAATGTGCATTTATTATTATTATTTTTATTTATTTTTTTGGAGCCTGTAAAGCATTGCACCAGATCATCGGTGCCATGCAGGTCTCCTGCAGATCTTTTTGTGTAACTGTGTGCCTGTACATTCCGTACAGGCAAGCAGATACACTTAACGAAAGTATCAATGAACTACCACGGTGTTCCATTGAGAAATACAAGCCGACAGCCGCAAACAATGTCAGGGCTTGTAGTTCGTTCACACACAGAGCTTTTGTGAATTAATGACGCGGCCGTGTGGGCGGAGCCCCGCACAGCCGCACTGATTTCAAAAAGTGACACTTCTCCCCTCTTACTGCATTCACAGGGAGGGTGTGGGGGGGAGTCGGGCAGCAGCTGCAGCATTAGGAACATGTTACATGTTCCTAAAGGTGAACCTATCCTGTAAGAATAAGGAAGGCATTTAGTGTTTGTTCCTGCAGCACATCAAGGCCTCCATAGTTCCACATGCAACAAACTGTGTTGGGGTCTAGGGCATGGTTACTTGGCAAGCTGCAGGTTTTGCTCGTCGTTGGTCAGTGTGGTTTATTCTCTCCATATTTTGGTGGCTTCTTCCAGCCTGAGTGAGCCTGGTCTCCAATTCCTTGTTTTTGTGGATACTGTTTAGTATCCATCTCTTGTTGACATAAGCCTTAAATAAGAATTCTGATCTGCAATGTGTGCATCTAAACCAGTCAAATAATATAACACATATGAAGTACCAGAAAACAGAAGCCCTTTTCATTAAAATACAGATGCTTATGGCTCTAGCAATTGGCCATATTTGCAAGAATCCAAAAATGATGACCATTCGTGTATAGAAACCTAAAACAGCCTGTGTGTAGTCAGTCACTCTTCCTCTATATCTAAAACCATGTAATATATTGCAACCTACCAGTCCTTGGATGTTGTGTCTAAATAACTTTTTAATATAACCAGGCATGTTTTCTTTATTTTCAAATGATCTTGTCAATAACATACTTCTGTTCTAGGCTGACAGTGCTCACTCGCATACATACTGTATCTATGGAAAACAGTGTTGTCACTCAAGGACAGAACTACAAATACCCTGCTGAAGTTGGCAGAGATAGCGGTGAACAATGTAACATTGTTTAAGATTGCAGGCCATAGACGGTGCAAATTTCTTTCCTGCAACCCACGGGTTGAGACAGGGAGTGGTGACACACAGTGCTGACAGGGGAATCCCTCCTGCTAAACAATTGTCTTCTCTCTGTGGGGAAGCCGTCTCTGCCGAAAGAAAACAGTGATTATCGCTATCGGCTATAGCAGCCGCTTGCGCTAATCGCAAGCGAATTTGGCAGGCTGGTTGTACCCAAGTTGATTGATCGATCAACTTGGTACATTCAGCCTGCCCACTAATGGTTTCTGCTAAGCCGGCCGAGATTTGAACCATGTCTTAGTCATGAGAATTAGAAGTAACAGAAGACGGGACATAGAACTGTCTTATGCCCTGTACACACGATAGGAATTTCCTATGGGCTAAAATCTAATGGAATTTTCTGTCAGAATTCCGTTCAAGCTGTCTTCCATCAGTCTTGCATACACACTGTCAGACCAAATTCCGACCGTCCAAAGCGCGGTGACGTAAAACACTACGGTGAGCCGCGAAAAATTAAGTTCAAAAGTTCAATGCTTCCGAGCATGCGTCGACTTGATTCTGAGCATGCGTGGTTTTTTTCTCCGACGGAGTACCACACAGACGATCGGAATTTCCCATAGGTTTTATTTCCATCAGAAAAATTTAAAACATGTTCTATTTCTAAAATCCTACGGAAAAAAGTCTGATGGGCCCACACACGATAGGAATTTCTAATGAAAAAATTCCGTCAGACTTTTTTCATCAGAAATTCCTATTGTATGTACAAGGCATAAGATGTAAAAAAATTTTTTATAAGTATATAGTAAGTATGTGTATGTATACAATATCTCAAAAAAGTGAGTACACCCCTCACATTTTGTAAATATTTTATTATATCTTTTCATGTGACAACACTTTGCTACAATGTAAAGTAGTGAGTGTACAGCTTGTATAACAGTGTAAATTTGTTGTCCCCTCAAAATACCTTAACACAGCCATTTAAACTGCTGGCAACAAAAGTGAGTACACTCCTAAGTGAAAATGTCCAAATTGGGCCCAATTAGCCATTTTCCCTCCCCGGTGTCATGTGGCTTGTTAGTGTTACAAGGTCTCAGGTGTGAATGGGGAGCAGGTGTGGTAAATTTGGTGTTATCGCTCTCACTCTCTTATGCTGGTCACTGGAAGTTCAACATGGCACCTCATGGCAAAAAACTCTGAGGATCTGAAAAAATAATTGTTGCTCTACATAAAGATGGCTTATGCTATAAGAAGATTGCCAAGACCCTGAAACTAAGCTGCAGCATGGTGGCCAAGACCATACAGCGGTTTAACGGGACAGGTTCCACTCAGAACAGGCCTCGCCATGGTCGACCAAAGAAGTTGAGTGCATGTGCTCAGCGTCATATCCAGAGGTTGTCTTTGGGAAATAGACGTATGAATGCTGCCAGCATTGCTGCAGAGGTTGAAGGGTTGGGGGTAAGCCTGTCAGTGCTCATATGCTGCACACTGCATCAAATTGGTCTGCATGGCTGTCATCCCAGAAGGAAGCCTCTTCTAAAGATGGTACAAGAAAGCCCGCAAATAGTTTGCTGAAGACAAGGACACGAAGAACATGGATTATTGGAACCATGTCCTGTGGTCTGATGAGACCAAGATAAACTTATTTGGTTCAGATGGTGTCAAGCGTGTGTGGCGGCAACCAGGTGAGGAGTACAAAGACAAGTGTGTCTTGCCTACAGTCAAGCATTGTGGTGGGAGTGTCATGATCTGGGGCTGCATGAGTGTTGCTGACACTGAGGAGCTACAGTTCATTGAGGGAACCATGAATGCCAACATGTACTGTGACATAATGAAGCAGAGCATGATCCCCTCCCTTCGGAGACTGGGCCGCAGGGCAGTATTCCAACATAACGACCCCAAACACACCTCCAAGACGACCACTGCCTTGCTAAAGAAGCTGAGGGTAAAGGTGATGGACTGGCCAAGCATGTCTCCAGAGCTAAACCCTATTGAGCATCTGTGGGGCATCCTCAAACGGAAGGCGAAGGAGCGCAAGGTCTCTAACATCCACCAGATCCGTGATGTCATCATGGAGGAGTGGAAGAGGACTCCAGTGGCAACCTGTGAAGCTCTGGTGAACTCCATGCCCAAGAGATATAAGGCAGTGCTGAAAAATAATGGTGGCCACACAAAATATTGACACTTTTGGCCCAATTTGGACATTTTCACTTAGGGGTGTACTCACTTTTGTTGCCAGCTGTTTAGTCATTAATGGCTGTGTGTTGAGCTTTTTAAAGGGGACAGCAAATTTACACTGTTATACAAGCTGTACACTCACTACTTTACATTGTAGCAAAGTGTAATTTCTTCAGTGTTATCACATGAAAATATATAATAAAATATTTACAAAAATGTGAGGGGTGTACTCCTTTTTGTGAGATTATGTATGTGTGTATGTACATTGAAACTACATTTAAAGGAATGTACCTCCCAAAGCCTGTGCTGCGTAACCTCCTCTCACTCTGCCTTCTGTAAATCGAATTGGTGCCTGTGAGCAATTTCTCAATACTGACAATTATTGTTTACATTTGGTTCTGTATTTGAGAAGCAGCATGGAGCCAGTAATGAGTGTATCTGTGGATTACTGACAGGTGACCTTATGCACTACTGAAAGTACTGAGCAAGTAGCTTTGCTGCTTGCATGTGTCTAAAAGCCTAAAAGATAAGTATGGCCAAAGCTTTTTTTGGCGATACTTCTCTACTGGGTCATAGGAGTGCACTTATTTCTGCACTCCTGTGACCCAGATTCAGCTGACAGTGGGATAAAGCGTGCTGTCAGGTGATGTCACAGAGTTTGTCCAGTCTCTACAGGGATCCCGACTTTAAAGTCTGTATCCACCCAGAGGTCTGACAGGGAGCTAGCTCAACCTCCCTTGAGCCGCTTTCCAGTTGTCCACTCCTAGGAAGTGGACTGCAGAGAAATCACAGCGAGCTCCTGTCCAGGAGATGATCTGGCTTGCTTCCTTTCAGGTAGCCAGACCTCTGGTGCCCCCTTGATGGTTGATGTCGGCCACTGCTGTGGCATTGTCTGACTGCACCCTGATTGGGTGCCCTTCAGAAGGGAGGGTCCAGTGCTGCAGGGTCAACCTGGCTACTCTGAGCTCCAAGATAGTATTAGGGAGCTTAGCTTTCCCCAGGGACCATGTTTCTTGGACTGTTAGGGATTGGAACCCTCGTCCCCAGCCTGAGAGACTTGTGTTTCTTGTGAAAAATTTCCACTGATAGGGAAGGAACTGTTAAGGCTGGGGTGGTAGTCCACCAAGACATGAAATTCCTTGCTTGGCTGGACAGGAGCATATGTGAATCCAGAGATGGAGTCTTCTTTTTCCAGTTCATCAAGATGTTCCTGAATGGAATTGGGAGAATGGTACTGCCTTGAAAGGGGCTAACATAAGACCTAAAACCCTCATGGAGAATCTCATTGTGGGATGTCTCTTGAATCATCTATTGGATTAATTCTTGAGCATATGCTGTTAGAGAAAAAAAATATTTTCTGGAAGAATGACTTGCTTGGGTGTGCTCAGGACCAGACCCAAGTATTCCAGGTGAAAGGAAGGGTAGAGAGCAGAGTTGTTGAAATTGATCACCCAGCCAAAAACCTGGAGCACCTGACTGCGGACATTTTCTATTAGCTGGCAGTGAGATTACTCCTTCAGAAGAAGGTAGTCTAGATCGCCTGTGACTTGGATATCCTGAGTTCTGAGAACTCAGGGCATCCAAGTCAGACTTAAATATGTTTTTTTTTTTCCAGGCAGTTACTAAACCAGCTTCTTTGGAGATACCAATGCATGCATGCTCCCGGCAGGGGCTGTGCCATCTATTGAAACACACAGCACCTGGCAAGCCATGACCCTGCTCCCTCCTCAAACTCCGGCAGACAGCTACCAGAGCCTATTTATCCCCTATTCTCTTCTCTACATATTTTGGGGAAATGGCATGAATTGTCAAGGGACCCAGTGGTGGTAAAAAGTAAAGCAGATGGGTGTTTGGAGATGGAGGCAGGGGCGTACCAATAGGGGGGCGGGGGGGCGGTCCGCCCCAGGTAGCACACATTGGGGGGTGTCAGTGGCCGAGTGACTTCGCTATATGGGGTGCGCTCGGCACCCGAGTCGGGTGACACCGCATGATCATCCCAAGGGCATCCCTGCTGGCTCTGGCTGCTCCCTTTCCCTTTAGGTGTTTTTTAGAACACCCCCACCGCCAGGGCCGCAATGGACTGGTCCAGACCGTCCACTCGTTCAGTGACTGAATTCCCTCCTGCTAGCTCCGCCTCCACCCACCACTGCGGCCTCAGCCTGACTGTGTGTCTGTCATCATCTCTCTCCGCTGGGGCGGCTCAGCTGCTACCACAGACACAGTCAGGATTCCTGGTGAGAGGGGAGGGGGGGAGCTGGGGGGGTGTTGTAAGAAGAAGAGCCTGGAGGAGTGTGTGTCTTTCTGCTCTAGTGCTGACCTGATTGGGGGGGGGGATTGCTGTGTTCACCCCCTGCCATGTGTACTAGCACTGTCCTGTATGTAGCTGACCTGATTGGGGGGGGGGGGTTGCTGTGTTCACCCCCTGCCATGTGTACTAGCACTGTCCTGTATGTAGCTGACCTGATTGGGGGGGGGGGTGATTGCTGTGTTCACCCCCTGCCATGTGTACTAGCACTGTCCTGTATGTAGCTGACCTGATTGGGGGGGGGATTGCTGTGTTCACCCCCTGCCATGTGTACTAGCACTGTCCTGTATGTAGCTGACCTGATTGGGGGGGGGGGGAGTAACGTGTTCACCCCCTGCCATGTGTACTAGCACTGTCCTGTATGTAGCTGACCTGATTGGGGGGGGGGGGGTGATTGCTGTGTTCACCCCCTGCCATGTGTACTAGCACTGTATGTAGCTGACCTGATTTGGGGGGAGGGGGGTGATTGCTGTGTCCACCACCCCCTGCCATGTGTATAGTGTAGCACTGTAGCTGACCTGATTGGGGGGTTGCAGAATGTAGACATGTGTGATTTACAGGGTGCAGAATGTAGACATGTGTGATTTACAGGGTGCAGAATGTAGACATGTGCGATTTACAGGGTGCAGAATGTAGATATGTGCGATGTACAGGGTGCAGAATGTAGACATGTGCGATGTACAGGGTGCAGAATGTAGATATGTGCGATGTACAGGGTGCAGAATGTAGATATGTGCGATGTACAGGGTGCAGAATGTAGATATGTGCGATGTACAGGGTGCAGAATGTAGATATGTGCGATGTACAGGGTGCAGAATGTAGATATGTGCGATGTACAGGGTACAGAATGTAGATATGTGCGATGTACAGGGTACAGAATGTAGATATGTGCGATGTACAGGGTGCAGAATGTAGACATGTGCGATGTACAGGGTGCAGAATGTAGACATGTGCGATGTACAGGGTGCAGAATGTAGATATGTGCGATGTACAGGGTGCAGAATGTAGATATGTGCGATGTACAGGGTGCAGAATGTAGATATGTGCGATGTACAGGGTGCAGAATGTAGATATGTGCGATGTACAGGGTGCAGAATGTAGATATGTGCGATGTACAGGGTGCAGAATGTAGATATGTGCGATGTACAGGGTGCAGAATGTAGACATGTGCGATGTACAGGGTGCAGAATGTAGATATGTGCGATGTACAGGGTGCAGAATGTAGATATGTGCGATGTACAGGGTGCAGAATGTAGATATGTGCGATGTACAGGGTGCAGAATGTAGATATGTGCGATGTACAGGGTGCAGAATGTAGATATGTGCGATGTACAGGGTACAGAATGTAGATATGTGCGATGTACAGGGTACAGAATGTAGATATGTGCGATGTACAGGGTGCAGAATGTAGATATGTGTGATGTACAGGGTGCAGAATGTAGATATGTGCGATGTACAGGGTGCAGAATGTAGATATGTGTGATTTACAGGGTGCAGAATGTAGATATGTGCGATGTACAGGGTGCAGAATGTGGACATGTGCGATTTACAGGGTGCAGAATGCAGACATGTGTGATTTACAGGGTGCAGAATGTAGATATGTGCGATTTACAGGATGCAGAATCCAGGCGTCTGCTGTATATTACCCACCTGAAGTAGCTGAGCTGTGAGCTTACCTGATAAGGGGTGGGGGGGGGGGTGTTGCTGTGTTCACAACCCAGGTATAGTAGATGAGCTGGTCTGATAAGGGGGGGTGTCTGTATCCCAGGTGTAAATAGACATTGACCTACACCCACATCTTGCAGCCATCAGATCGGTCCAGCAAGCAGCAGGTCACAGCAGCATCTTCCCTGCGGCCATCAGATCCCGTCCACGGTCCAGCAAGCAATACGCCTTGTCAGCAGGTCAGTTCCAAAATCCGGATCAAATCATCAATGCCAATGTCTGCTGTCCCTGGATGGGGGATCGCCATACAGTGGGATCGCTGGATCGGATCTGTCTCTGAGGAGTCGGACAGCAGATAATGCAAAGTATGGGCCATACTTTGTATTGTCAGCTGTCTCCCCATCTCACTCTGATGTCTCCCTCATAGCAGCTCCAGTCCAGCTCTCCACTTCCCTGACCGTGGCACCGATTTGTCTAAAAATGTGGGATCTGCTCACCTGAGTGACTGACACCTCTTGCCTGTCCCATCTATTTTCACTGGCTGCCATGAATGAACAGCATCAGCTGTCATTACAAGGAGCGGGAGGGGACGTCTCCGCCCAGGTCTCCCATCCCACCCGGAGACCTGAGCCACCAGCTGGCACGTCCGGTTTTGCCTTTGATCGGGTCTCCAATGTAGAAACTCGGAAACGACCTCACAGCGTCACTTCCGGTTTACTCTGCAGCCAACGGCGCCATTTAAAAAAAAAATCATAATTCAAAAACACTGATCTTGGCAGAGGAGGGGTTTGGGGGTTTTAGACCCCCGCTCCCTCCATAAAGAGTACCTGTCACTGCCTATTACTGTCACAAGGGATGTTTACATTCCCTGTGACAACAATAAAAGTGATCATAATTTTTATTTTAAGAGACAGTGTAAAAAAAAAAAATGAAATAATAAAAAAAAAAAAAAAAAAAGGTTTAATGCACCCAATCCCTCCATGTTCGCACGCCAAAGAAAACTCATACCTATGTCACGCCCGCAAATATAATAAGTGTTCAAACCACACATATGAGGTATCGCCACGATCGTTCAAGTGAGAGCAATAATTCTAGCACTAGACCTCCCCTGTTACTCTAAACAGGAAACCGTTTAAAAATTTTAAAACGTTGCCTATGGAGATTTTTAAGTACCGTCGTTTGTCGCCATTCCATGAGTGTGCGCAATTTTAAAGCGTGACATGTTTGGTACCCATTTACTCAGTGTAACATCATCTTTCACATTAGTGTATTTTTTACACAAAATTTGCGTTTGAGAGAGAGCTGCGCAAATATCGTGTGACATAAAATATTGCAATGACTGTTATTTGCTAAAAAAAATATATATAATATTTGGGGGTTCTAAGTAATTTTTTAGGTATAAATTTACTTAAAAAATTCTTCTCCGGAAGGGTTCATTCACACCACAGTACACCTATTAGTGCGCACATTATGAACATGTGATTGTGGGCGTTTTACCTTGTGCTGACAGGTAATACACATTGCAATGTTTTTCTTTTCTTTTTACTTCTATTGTTATTACTTCGTGCTGTAGCACATTGTGCTGCATTCAGCATGTCAGATTGCACGGTGCAAAAATGTCTATCCTATTTTATTTGTCAGTACACACAAACGCAATGCATTGGTGTGAACTTAAAGCAGAGTTCCACCCAAAAGTGGAAGCTCCACTTATCTGTTTCCCCCCCCCTCCGGTGGCACCTTTTGGGGGGGAGCCTATCCTCACTTCCGTCAGACCTTACCATGGCGGGGTACGTCAGAAGTTCAGCCCCCCTCCTCCTTCCCCTGCTGTCGGGCCAGTAAGAGAGTGCAGCGCGCTTCGCGTATGCGCAGTAGGGAACCTACCAAGGCTTCACTGCTGGGTTCCCTTACTACGAATGGAAACATTGGCTGCGGGTGACGACATCGTTGGATTCCAGAACAGGTAAGTGTCCTATTATTAAAAGTCAGCAGCTACTGTATGTGTAGCTGCTGATTTTTTTATTTTTCTCGTATGTGGGGGCAAAACTCCTCTTTAAACTATAGGGGTTGCTTGGGACTACATTGGGCAATGTAGCCCAACACAACCTAACATCGGCAGTGTGAATGGGCCCTAATTGCTGTTATATCTTACAATATATATTTAAAATATCTTATAATATACATGCTTGTCTTTTAATGAATACTACTTTCTTTCTTTACTATTAACAGATAAGCCTTGTTCAATGAATGTGGAGCGGAGCCTCACTCTCCCTCTCGGCAATTCCTCATGTGAGGGGCTTGTGTCTAGGGGTACCTGGGGGAGGAGAGTGCAGGAACACTACGCCAAGCTCTCCCCTCGTATGAGTATGAGGTTTGAGCAGAGTTAGTTGAATTACCTCCGGGTCTGTCCACTGCATACGAAGTATCAGTTGTTCCATGGAGATGTGTCTGCCAATAATAGAGCCCCACACCAATCGAAAGTCCAACACTCCTTTATTTTTCATACAATAGGGTGAACACAATCAGTTCAACTACCAATAACAGACGAACATGGGGGTGTGGGTACGAGTAGGCCCAGGCACAACTGAACTCTCCTATTCCTTTGCTAGCGAATAGGCCTGGCGCACAGTCTCTGCCACCGACCGTGAGTTTTGGTTGCTGCCACTGACCGGATGAACTGTTGAGGCCCCTGCCACAGGCCTAATAGAAGGTCTCTGCCACTGACCTGATTGGAATAGTTGGACTGCTGCCACCGGTCATTGAACATTGACTGAACTTCCTCTCTGAACTTGGCCCCTGTTCGGGAAAGATATCCCTCCGGGCGGTCTCCAGAGGTTCACCCGGCACTGGCAATCTGCTGCACCAGGTCTTCGGGTGAGTCCCTCCTCCGGTCCCTTATGCCTCTGGATTCGGGTCCCCCACTCCCGGGGCCCCCTAGGACGATCCCTCCCTCACGGGACCCAGCGGAAGATACTGGGCCCCAGGCCTCCGGCTGAGTACCTCACCCCAGACTGAAGGTGTCTGCGATGGAACACAAACTCCAAGTGTCCAGGCCTAGGCCGCCTGGACACCGACCGCAACAACAGCCCTCAGGCTGAAGGTGCCCGGGACTCGAACCTCGTGGCGAAGATGTCCGCCCCCTTTATACCCTCTCCCAGAAAGCACGGCGGGTTCCCCGCCCCGCCGTACAACCGCTGTGAGAGGTCACAAAGGGTACGGCACTGAAGCGATGGTTCAACCCCAGCCCAAAGTGACAGCGCCACCTGCTGGGCCGCAGGGAACTATGCATCACTGGTGTCTTCACCAGTTTTAAAAGTACATACCCGCTACATATGCTTAGTAATGTGATGAATACAATATAGTGCTTTATGAACATAAATACTGTGCTCTTGTACTCAAATTAAGACGTGAAAAAACATGTGATAAATAATCAACTCATTTAAAAGAGAAGTATGGGTTTACTTTTTTTTTTTTTTTTGATTCATACTTACCTCGGTGGATGGAGCGTCAGGCTGATGCTCCATCTGTCCCCCGTCGATGGCTCGGTTCTCACAGATCCCCGAGAGGAAAGCTGCTGACTGTCAGTCAGCGCCTTTCCTCTCTGCTTCTCCACGCTCATTGGAGCGCTGAGCCGCGGAAGGGCAGGGAGAGGCTGTCTCAGCGGCTCGCTGAGACTGCCATCAATCAGGGCAGCTGGCGGATCCCGACTGATGGCAGTGACGTCAGCGGAGAGCGGACTTCAGACCGTTCTCCGCTGAAAACGGGTCACAGGAGTGCAAAACTGCACTCCTGTGACCCAGAGGAGAAGCCCAGCCTAAAAAGCTCAGGCCGGACTTCTCCTTTAACGTGGTAAATATCCAATGACAAACCGTAAATTGAATTCAAAGTCCATCCAATGTGTCCTTTATACCTAAGTAAATTTTTGAACCAGAAATAAATATCTCCAAAAATTCAATGCTTGTTTATCCAAATCTCAATACAGTATGTGCTCCAGTAAATCATGTGTGGTGGACTACAAAACACCTCCTTCCCAGAACACAAAACCCATGCTCTCTTGGTGCTCACACTCAAACTTTGCACTAACCAGACCTCCATGACCCTCTTTATTGTGTCCACAGTAGCTTAGGCTGGCCATACACCGTTTGATCGATCAGCTTGGGTACAACCAGCCTGCCGTATTCTATTGCGACTGTTGCTAGCAGCTGCTATACTTCCAAGTCTGCAATAATATTAAAAATACAAATGGCAGCATTCAGTATGGTTACTATACCACATGATTCCAAGATGGCCACCACTGACCCAACCTCCTGTTTGTTTCCTACGTGTGTTCCATGTAGGTGTAAAGATCAAAAACTGGATGGAAGGGACTCGGAAGGCTGCCTTGGAAAGATATTGTAAATGTAACCTACTGTGGACCCACTAACTAAGTTAAGAGGGTTATGGAGGTCTGGGGAGTGCACAATTTGAGTGTGAGCACCAAAAGCGCATGGGTTTTGTATTCTGAGAAGGAGTTGTTTTGTAGTCCACCATACACAGTTTGCTGGTGCACATATTGAGATTTGGATGAAGAAGCACTGGACTTTTTAGAGACATGTATTTGTGCTTAAGATCAAAGTATATTTTTCAGAAAACGCCAATATGAAGCGAAATCGACCTAGTGGGTTTCAGCAACGAAAAATGAAGAAGGCAAAAGAACAGTCAGCTGAGGCAATGTCTGGATCCATTTTAAAATATATCACGCCTTCGACATCTACTGCAGTAGGAGAAAGTGCTGAAGGCATTCAGTCTGGTGAATTCAAGGGAGAAATACCAGAAGTATCTTCTCAAGAACATTTATATATAAAAAGTCAAGAATTGGAGAAGATCAACTTATCTTCAAGCAGTGAGAGTGATGTAGAGGAAGAAGATGCCAGAAGAAGCCTCCCCCAGCAAGACTCTGATGAAGAAGCAGAGCAGACTGATAATCTATCAGTTTATTCTGATGTTGCTGCTTGGCCAGTTCCAGTTCCAGATAAGTTAAGAGTGGACCTTATTAAGAGGGGAAGTGAACTTTTCCAAAATAGAGATGGGCCTTTCAGTGCTGTTGAAAGACGTGGAGAGAAATCGAAAGGGAAAAGTCGACATCTCACCACTGCATGGTTCTATAAGGCTCTTCCAAATGGTGAGACAATTCTTAGAACCTGGATGGTGTACTCGCCATCAAAAGAAAGTTTGTTTTGTTTTTGCTGCAGACTTTTTGCTCTTGATGAAAAAGTAACCGTAACATCCAGTTTTGTTACCGGATTTCAGTTGTGGTGGAAGCTGAATCCAAAGGTGTCTGATCATGAAGCTTCTGAGCAGCATCTTACATGCTTGGAGAAATGGAAGACCTTGAGAGCAGGACTGAGGCTACAAAAGTGCATTGATCATGTCCACCAAACAACAGTGGACAAAGAGAAAAAGAAATGGAGGGATATTTTGCATCGCCTCTTGGATGTAACCCTGTTTTTGGCTCACCAAAATCTTCCTTTTCGTGGTCATAGAGAGACCATGTCATCAGTAAACAAAGGAAACTTCCTGGAATTGGTAGAATTGCTTTCAAATTATGATCCAGTTTTAAAGGAACATTTCATAAGGCTGAAACATTCTATTGAATCTGGGAAGAGAATGACTTCTTATTTCTCTCCAAAAATTCAAAATGAATTCATTTGTCTTCTGGGGAATCATGTGAAAGAGAAAATAGTGGCTGATATCAAGAAAGCAAAGTACTTTGGGATTGTTTTTGACAGTACCCCTGATGTGTCACACATTGATCAGTTGTGTGAAGTGATCAGATATGTCCATATTGAAGGTGACAATGTTGAAGTAAAAGAATCATTCTTGGGCTTCTTTCCTATTGCTGGAAAGACTGCTGCTGAGCTCACAGAAAATATCCTGCAACATCTGGAGGAAGCTGGACTGGACATAAGCCTTTGCCGTGGTCAAGGATATGATAATGCTGCAACTATGGCAGGGATTCATGGTGGTGTTCAGGCAAAGATAAAAGAGATAAATCCCAAGGCTTTGTTTATCCCATGTGCAAACCATTCTCTGTACCTTTGTGGGGTGCACTCATTTGGAAGTGTTGCTTCCTGTGTTACTTTTTTTGGAACATTGGAGAAAGTGTATTCGTTCTTTTCAGTTTCTACACATCGTTGGGAATTGCTGATGGAGAATTTAGGTGTGACAGTGAAAAGACTTTCCCAAACAAGATGGAGCGCTCATTATGATGCTGTGAAGCCAGTGAGGGCAAATTTTGAAAAACTTATTTCAGCCCTTGAAAAGCTGTGTGATCCCAAAGAAAATGTGGACACAAGAGGATCTGCTCAGATGTTGCTGCCTGCTGTATGCGATTTTACTTTTTTGTGTTATCTTTCTTTCTGGTGTGACATTCTGGAAGAAGTTAATATTACACAGAAGTATTTGCAAACAGTGGGACTCACTCTTGAAAAGTGCATTGTGAAGCTACAAGCTCTAAAAGCATTTCTTGCAGGTCAACGAAATGAAATTGTGGAAAAGGCCATTCATTATGCAACTACCATGTGTGAGGAAATGGGCATTTCAATGGAGAGAAGAGGGAGAGTAAAGCTCCGGAAAACAATGCCAGGAGAGAAGGCAAAGGATGCTGGTCTCACATTGGCAGAGGAAATGAAAAGGGCTATGTTTGAGTGCCTTGATCGGTTTCACCAGGAGTTGGAAATTCGTACTAAGGCTATTGAAAAAATCCTTTCAATGTTTGCTGTTATTCAACCGAACACTCTGGTTGTTGCAACAGAAAAAGATATTCAGAATTATACTCCAAAATTGACTGAGGTTTTTGATGAATTCTCTAATGAAGACATCTATGTGGAGATTGAACGCCTTCGGAGGCATTTGGAAGCAGCCAAGATCAGTATTGAAGAGGCAAAGAAATGGACGGTTTTGCAGTTCCTGCAGTTCATTGTTAAATGGGATTTTGGTGAATCTTTGCCTAACTTGTCACTGTGTTTTAGATTCTTTTTGACTCTCTGTGTGAGCATTGCTTCATGTGAAAGAAGTTTTTCAAAATTAAAATTAATAAAAAACTACTTCCGCTCAACCATGAGTGAGACAAGATTGACAAATCTGGCCATACTTTCAATTGAACATGAATATGCAAAGGAGATTAACTTTGATGCAGTCATTGATCAATTTGCAGAACTGAAGGCTCGAAGGCAGAGGATGTGAATGATTCCTTTCAATATAGACTGAGTGGTCACTTTGGCGTTTGGATCTGTTTTTTGTTTAAAAAAGCAGTATTATCTGTTCAGTAAATGTTATAAATAATTTAAATAGGTTTAAGTAAGTTAATAACTTATTTTCCAATGTTTTTTTTTTGATTGTTGATGTAAAGTTTACAAATTCGTGCAATAAATGTTCTTGAAAACATGAAAAAAAATTGTGGGTGTTTTTCCATTTAAAAGTTTGGGGGGGGGGGGTGCCAGATGTAGGATCCGCCCTGGGTGCCAAATGCTCTAGGTACGCCCCTGGATGGAGGTGTCATGAATGTACTGGGGCATTGTTTACCTCTAATCTTGTTAATGCATTAAAATAAAAAAAAAGTCTTAGCCCGTAGTACTACTTTTAAGCATGGCTGAATTTTGAATATCTGTTCTGTGCACGTATTACAAAATCAGTTAAAAGGGACTAAGGCTCCGTTCACATATATGCGAACTGGATGCATTTTAAAGGAGTTGTAAAGGCAGAACGTTTTTTATCTCAATGCATTCTAGGCATTAAGATAAAAAACCCTTCTGTGTGAGGCAGCACCCCCCAAATTACATACCTGAGCCCCTTCTCTCTCCAGCGATGTCCACGATCCCCTCAGCCATCCAAAACCCTCCTCCTGATTGGCTGAGATAGAGCAGGGGGGCCATTGGCTCCTGCCGCAGTCAGTCAGTCAGCCAGTCAGGGGAGAGAGAGGTGGGGTCAGGTCAGGGCTCCGTGTCTGAATGGATACACGGAGCTCTGACTCAGCTTGGGTGCCCCCTGTAGCAAGCTGCGGGCTGAGGGGCACTCAAAGGAGGGAGGGGCTAGGAGCAGCAAAGAGGGACCCGAGAAGAGGAGGATTGGGGCTGATCTGTGCAAAACCAACTGCACAGAGCAGGTGAGTTAAACATGTGAATGTGACCGGCTTTCAGTGGAGCTGGATCACACATGTGCGGGGCAGCTGCAGAGCAGTTTTAAAAAGGGTCCTGTGCTTTTTGGGTCCGGTTCAGGGGCGATTTCAGGCAAACATTTGCACCTGAACTGATGAACAGAAACGCATCGGACTGCTGCACTGAAACTGCAGGCGCATATGTGTGAACCCAGCGTTAAAGCGGAGCTCCACCCAAAAGGGGAAGCTCTGCTTGTTCGCTCCCTCCACTGCACTTTTTTTGGGGGGAGGGGAGAGCGGGTACCCGGTTTTGACAAGTACCCTCTCCCACTTCTGGAAAAAATCGCTGTGGCAATCTACGAGTATGTCTGGCCTCTCCTCCTTCCCCCCCCTTGCAACCTCGTGGGACACACACAGGTCCCAGAAGACAATGGAACTATTCACAAAGGGCAGCGCGACTCATACATGCGCAGTAGGAAACCGGCTGTGAAGCCTGAAGGCTTCACTGCGGATTTCCTGTATTGAAGATGGCAGCGCCTGCACCTGAAGCCGATTGTGGAATCGGCTTGGATGCCAACATCGCTGGATCCCTGGACAGGTAAGTGTCCTTATATTAAAAGTCAGCAGCTACAGTATTATTATAAATTTTGCAGTATTATTATAAATTTTTGGGGGGCAGACTGGAGCTCCTATTTAAGGCAAACATTATGGTTAACGTATGGCTTAAGAATGCCAATGAGACCTTTTAGCTATTCCAACTCCACCCCATTCCTCCACCTTGGTCCTTACACGGTAGTATCTCTCTTTCAGTATGTTGCTGTTTAAATACATGGATAATCCAATGGTGAGAAATTGTTCTATTGATTGTTTCGGAAAACAGGACTGAGAACCCAAGCTAGTTTGTGATCCAGCCAACTAGCATCCCAGGTGGATGTACCCATTAAGATTTATCCTCAAGACTAAAGTATATGAATTATAGTTAGTTATAACAAGCCAATGTTTTATTATATACCCCAGCCAGACAACAGACAGTTAAATTTAGATGTGTCTAGCATTTGGAATCCCTGGAACATACATAAAGAACCAGAAATAAGGGAAACAAAAGATTTCAGTGCTCTGAACAAGGAATGCTCATGGAGTAATATCACATAATTGCAGCTTTTATGGAATGGGTTATTTTATCATAATGGATCATTAGTATATGATTTGCATCTCATTTTCACTAACATCTCTTATTTGCAGTATGTACATTTAGCTCAATAGTAACCTCGTTATGTGTTCTTTTTTCTTTAACCGAATGTTACATTGCCATTGACAGGGCATTAACTCAGGTTAACGACAAGTGAAATGTACAATCACCTTAGGGCTTGGTTTTCTGAAAGGAAATCTATCATTAAAAATCAATTACATCTTAATGTGCAGCAATATATCGTGCTGCGGGATATGACAGGTCGCGGGGGTTCCCACTTTAAATAGTTAGGAAGTTTGAAATTTTTCTTGTCGTAGATTACATTCATCTTTTGTTACAGTGATGATTTACGGGTAGTCATAAAAAGCACGTTGACTCAATTAGAAAAGTCATATTCAAACAATAACATACTAGAATAGTAATGTTTGACGCTGTATTTAACATTACTGCACACATAACCCCAAGCTGCTGTCTGAATAACCTCTAAAAGGAGTAATTTCTGCATTCTAAATGTCGATTTTTACCCATAAGTACTACCTCCATTGTAGGTTGGGTGACTGTCTCTTAAATGATGTATGCTGGTGTGGGCATAGTGTGAGATTTCAGCATCGTACATTTTCTCCCAGTCTCCTCCTATCACTGCACACTGTGCTGTTGACAGTCAGAATTATGTCTCAGTACAGCTCAGTACAATGAGATGTCTTAAAGTGTATGTCAGGAAAAAGTAGAAAAAAAAAAACAATACATGCCCCTTTGCTTGTGTGTTTTATCTTTGACCGCTTCCGGACTGTCAACCGTACATACACTGCGACAGGGTGGCCCGGCTGTGCAAAATCACATACCTGTACGTGATATGGGGCACGCGGTGTAGGTGGCACATGCGCAGTGCCGGCGCCGCTCACGGTGTGATTGGAAACAGCGGGAGCCAATCAGCGGGTCTGGCGGCCGTGATGGCCGATGCGACCCGCCGATCGTTCACAGGAGACAAGGAGCAGTTGTGTGCCTAACTAAACAAGGCACACCGCTGATCTGTCAGTGAGGAAAAGCGAGATCTTCTATTTCAGCTAAGCTGAAACATGATCTCTGTTTTCCTCCAGTGTAACACTCTCCCCCACAGTTAGAAAGCGCCTCCCTAGGACACACTTATCCCCATGATCGTCCCCTCGTGTTAACCCCTTCCTTGCCCGTGTCATTTATACAGGGATCAGTGCATTTTTTTTAGCACTGATCTCTGTATAGGTGTCACTGGTCTCCAAAAAGTGTCACTTAGGGTCAGATTTGTCCTCTGCAATGTCGCAGTCCCTCTAAAAATCACTGATCGCCACCATTTACTAGTAAAAAAAATAAAAATGCCATTAATCAAACCCATAGTTTGTAGACGTGATAAATTTTGCGCAAACCAATCAATAAACGCTTATTGAGATTTTGTTTACCAAAAAAATGTAGCAGAATACATATTGACCTAAACTGATGAAGAATTTTTTTTTATTTTTTTTATTGGGAATGTTTTATAGCAGAAAGTAAGGAATATTGTTTTTTTTTTTGTCATTTAAGTTTTTTATTTTTCATTAGAAAAAAATCATTACAGAATCATAAATATTAAAGATGATTACAATTGACTCAACAAAAATCTCAGGAATATTGTTTTTTATTCAAAATTGCTGCTCTTTTTTTGTTTATAGCACAAATAATTAAAACTGCAGAGGTGATCAAATACCACCAAAAAAAAGCTCTATTTGTGGGGGAAAAAGCGCATTTGTCAGTTATAGCAAAGCAGCACCATATAGCAAATAAATGGCCTGGTCAGGAAGTGGGTAAAACCTTCCGGGGCTGAAGTGGTTAAATACCCTGCAAGTACAAAACAATACCTGTTGACCTGCCAGAAGTTCACTCAGTTTCTGTCTCCTGTGGTGGGCTTACAAGACATAGGGGGTGAGGCTGAGCAGCCACAATATTGCTATCGTGTTCCCCACCACATAGAGACTAATCATTCTGCAGTTCTAGGATAATTATGGGGGCTCTATAGACTACCTCAATCTGAAATGTATTTTCTTGTTAATGTGTTTGGTGCCATACCACAAATAATGTGTAATGTTGTGCATCCCCTTATCTGCTGGTTATAAATCTTCCCTTTCAGTGCCTGCTTCATAGCCGCCGGATACTGGCTTGAGATGCTATCTCCTGGCACTGTGAGAGTTAACAGTAGCCGCTGCTACACAGAAAAGTTGTGTCGCTCATTTGCCCCTCTGCTATAGGACCTGCAGGCGCCAGGCTAAACCTGCAAACATGCATAAATGAACAAACCACACTCCACACATAAAACTTGGACCAAAATAGGCTGCGGCCTGGTTTATAGGTTTAAATCAGAATTTCTTTTAATACATCGTAAACTTTATTTACTTCAAAAATAACTTTATCAACCAAAATCATCTAGAATTCACCAAAGCTCAACCCAGCCACTTAGACTCGGGCTGACCCAGCATTTCTTTTAAACATATTCTCACATATCCCCTTTGATTACTAGACCAAAGGGACCCACCACATAAACCGGCCGCCACGGGGGGGGGGGGCTTTGAAGGGAAGCTCTTACCGACGACTCCTTTCTGGCGACTGTCAGAAAACCCTGTCAGGAGGCTCCTTTAGCGCTTGTCATTATACTGTGGCAGGTTGGCTCCCCTGTGTGAATCGCCGTAGGTGTACGTCGGCCTCTTTAACCACTTCAGCCCCGGAAGAATTGACTGCTCAATGACCGTGTCATTTTTGCAATTCGGCAATGCGTCGCTTTAACTGACAATTGCGCGGTCATTCGACGCTGCACCCAAACAAAATCGATGTCCTTTTTTTTTCCCACAAATAGAGCTTTCTTTTGGTGGTATGTGATCATCTCTGTGATTTTAATTTTTTGTGCTATAAACAAAAAAAGCGTCAGCTTTGGGGTTAACTGTGTTCCCTGACTGTGTGTTCTAACTGTGGGGCGAGGGGACTGACTAGAGGAAATGACAGATTGTGGTTCCTAGCTATTAGGAACTCACAATCTGTCTCTCCTCACAGAACAAAACAGGGATTTGTGTGTTTACACACACACACGTCCCCGTTCTGCCTCTCATGCCCACGTTCGCTCGCGGCCGGCGGTCATCGCGACCGCCGGTCACGAGCATCAGCACCCCTGCGATGCAGCGAGCGCGCACGTGCCTGCTATCCCACTTAAAGGGGCCGGCGTACACCTACGGCGGTTTGTGGGATCTTGCCGACCTGCCGCAGTATAATGACGGCGGCTGGTCGGCAAGTGGTTAAGAGTGATAGGGGGCGTCCGTGCTTCCGCGGCATGACGCCGGAGCCAATGCGTGTGGCCGGCGGCCGCAATGTCCGGCCACCTGCGATCGCTCCTCAGAGAGCCAGAACAGGGATCTGTCAATGTAAACAGTGATCAGGAACAGCAATCCCTCTCCTCCTCTAGTCAGTACACTGCTCCCACAGTTAGAAACACCTCCCTAGGGAACACTTAACCAGCACTATTTTGTAGACACTATAACTTTTGCGAAGAATACATATTGGCCTAAACTGATGAAGAAATGTAAAAGACATTTTGGGGGATATTTATTATAGCAAAAAGTAAAAAATATAGTTTTAAAAAAAAAATTGTCACTCTTTTTATGTTTATAGCACAAAAAATAAAAACCGCAGAGGTGGTCAATTACCACCAAAAGAAAACTCTATTTGTGGGAAAAAAAGGACATAAATTTGGTTTGGGTACAACGTCGCACGACCGTGTAATTGTCAGGTAAAGCAACGCAGTGCCGTATCGCAAAAAATGGCCTGGTCATTAAGGGGGCAAATCCTTCCAGTCTTTAAATGATTAAATAGCCCCCCAAAAAGCTTCCAGAAGGTTCTAAAGGTCACCTGACCATAACTGACCAATCCCCATTTAACCTCCCAACCTTCTGGAAGCTTCTATGTTATGTGACCCTATTCCACCTATCAGAATAAGTCCCATTCAAAACCTTTTTATAATAATAAAATAGCCGACGCCATGGCCCCATGAGGCAAAGGGGGCCTAAATAGGCTACCCCCTTTTCCCCCACATTCATATTGCTCATATTACTACACAATGCATCACATTCTGTGAATAGGTGGCAGAGAGCCTGTCATTCAACTGCTCCACCTCCATTCACAGAATGGAATGCATGGAATAAGTGGCGCAACTTTTCTCAGTAGCAGTGGCTGTTAACTCTCACAGCAATGGGGAAGACAGCCGCTCAGTAGTATTTTGCTGCTAAGAAGGAGGCACTTAACAAACTATTTTTAGCAGATGTGTTTCTGACCTGGCAACCCCTTCCTTTCTGTCTGTACCTCCCTATGGGCAGACAGTTACTGAAGTGCAGGAAGAGTCAATAAACTACAAGGGCACTCATCAATGCTTTTGAAGTTCATTGAGAACTACAAGGCGTTTGTTGCAGTGGCAGACAAGACTTGTAGTTAATTTATTTACAGAACTCCGCGAATGGTCAACATGGCTGTGTGGGTGGAGCCCCGCACAGCTGTGCTGTTTTTATGTTGTGACAGCGGGTGTGGGGACAGGATTCCCGTCTGCTGTCACGGGGGGATTGGGGGAGTTACTCCAAAGTAACATGTTACACTCTAAATCTGGGTGTAACATGCAACTTTAAGGACTCATTATTATATCCATTGAGCGGCACTGATCTGCATAGATTTTCCCAGTTTCAGTGTAAGGGCAGATGGAAATGAATTGTTTTCTATGTGCTCTGTTCACACCATAATGCTGCATTGAGGTGTGGTGCACTGCGTAGAAATGCAGTACATCTGCTTTTCTTTGCAGCATAACTCACTGCATTCCAATACATAGATTTAATAAAGTATCATTTTGTGACACTTCAATTTATGTGAAGTGTTGCAACAGTGCATTAAACTTCTTCTAAACATCGGACACCAGGATGCACACAGTTTAGAGTTTGGACTGAATTAGCTGCAGTATTCTTTAAACTTTGGTCAGTGGCCACCACAACTATTGTAGTTACACCTGTACTATTATATGTGATGAATGATGCTTGCTAGCAACCCTTGCTGTCTGTCTTGGCCAGAAACGTACCTACATACTCTATATTTGTACTCCACAGATTTTTTCCCAACTACATGCCTTTCATTTCCCCTCAACACTTTGCTCTGAAAGAGTGTATACAGTACAAACATTTGTCCCCATCTAATTACACTAATGGACCTCAAGCATGGGATGCAGTTAGCCCTGTATCAGCATCATGAGTTGCCATGATGTGGGTGGGCAGGCAACCAGCACTATAGCAACTAATGACACTCTAGGGCACATAGCTGTTGCTATGGTGAAGGCAGTTGGCCTGTCCGCAGCATGGCAACGCATGACTCTGATCCAAGGCAGGTGACATTCAGAGCTACCTCAGCATTCAGGAGAATAAGGAAGTCCGCTTCCTCCACCTTCAGTGCTTTGCTGCACTGCTGAAATCAAAAAGATAGGGCTCTGATGTGAAGGGGGAGCTATGTGTTTTGGGTCCTGTGCGACTGGGGCGGGGGAGTCTATGTTTTGCGGGAACTCTGATGTATAGGGGGCCTTTGACGTAAGGGGTAACTCTAATATGATATAGAGACCGAAGCTCTGATGTGATGGGAGGACCTTCATCTCCATAACTGTACGTGTTTCCCACCGATAAGCAAAACGTGCAGCTCTTTAACTACCCCCACGCATTGGAAAATGCAGTGCATTTTCATGTGCGCAAAACTGCATAGTGACGCAGCACCATGTGGTTCTGTGTGGCTGCATTTTTAAAAAAGGATCATGGACGTTTTCCCTGTGTTTTCTGCTACCACAGCTTTTCACTTCATTCTTGCACTCTACTTGATAAAAATGTGAGGCCATCTACCCAAAAGTTGCAGTTAAACTAGAAGCACAATAACAAATCTACCCAAAAACTGTTTAAATAAAGGGTCACAAACAGTCCTGGTTCAAGCCCTGATTTGATTCACTTTGAAATGTTGGAGGGATTTGAAACTGGCAGTTCATGAGAGGTAACCTACAAATATCTTTCAGGCTGGGTTCACACTGCCATGTGGAGCTTCTCACAGCAAGGGTCCGGAGCGTGTTTACCACTTCAGGTCCGATTTCGGTCTGAATTTAATGATGAATTCGGACCTGAATTGGACCAGAAGACACACAGGACTCCTGTGCAATTCGCTCTGCAGCCGTCCCAGGGAGCTGTGTGAATCCTGCATCCAATTCGCAATAGTGTGAACCCAGCCTCAGCTGAAGGAATTTCACATGTAGGATTGGTCAAAGATTTCATGATGGTGGGAATTTATGCAAAAGAGAAGTCAATACCGCAGATTTTGCTACCATGAGTGTATTTACTTTTTCCACTGTCCATCAATGTTAAATTAATTATTGAAAAGGAAAAATGTCCCTGTGCCTTCATTTAACTATATCACATTCATTTGTAGGCAATGTTTGAATGAACATAAAATGTTTGCCTGTTTAATTAAATATTTTTTTTTTTTAAGTCTTTTTTTTACAAGACTGTAGTTCCGCTTTAACCACTTGCCTACTGGGCACTTCCACTCCCTTCCTGGCCAGGCCAGTTTTCAGCTTTCAGCGCTCTCACACTATGAATGACAATTCAAACACTGTACCCATATGCAATTTTTATTTTAAAAAAATCACACAAATAGAGCTTTCTTTTGGGGCTATTTAATCACCGCTGGGTTCTTTATTTTTTGCTCTATAAATTAAAAAAAAAAAATTCTGTTATAAAATTTAGCAAACACGTAATTCTTCTCCTTCACTGATGTGCACTGATGAAGCTACACTGTTGGTTACTGATGAGGCGTCGCTGATGGGCACTGATAGGCTGCACTGATGGGCACTAATGAGGCAGCACTAATAGGTGGCACAGGTGGGCACTAATAGGCAGCACTGAAGGGCACTAATAGGCAGCACTGATGGGTACTGATTGGCAGCACTGATGGGTACTGATTGGCAGCACCGATTGTCAGCACTGATGGGCACTGATTGACAGCACTGATTGGCAGCATTGATGGGCACTGATTGGCAGCATTGATGGGCACTGGTTGACACTGATAGGTGGTACTGTTGGGGCTCCACTGATCAGCAGGAAACTGCTGATCAGTGCCCTGATTATCAGTGCAGATGTCCCCTTTCACACTAGCCAGTTACCAGCTCTCTCCTCTCCTCACACTTTGACAGCGTAAGGAAAAGAATGCTGATAACCGGCAAGTGTGTTTACATCATGATCAGCTGTGATTGGACACAGCTGATCACATGGTAAAGAGCCACTGTGATTGGCTCTTTACCTCCGAAGGGAGAAGCGGTTCTGGGAGGATGTCAATAGACGCCCTCCCAGAACTGGATGACCACATTGTAGCCATCATTTGACTATAGTGCAGTTGGCAAGTGGTTAAGGTGACACTAAACAATATCCTTATCCTCTAAAAATAATCCATACACATCCATAATTTACTGGCCCTGTAATATATTTTTCATGAAATAATGTCTTACTGTGTTTTTCTACCTCCTTGTAACATTTTCCATGACCCCCCCCCCCCCCCCCCCAACCTCTCTTTTTACCCTTTTAATGAAATGTGTCTTGAAAAATACATGCAGTAGATCTCTGTCAAAATATCCCACGTAGTGTCTGGTCATCTTTGGCTTCAAAACTTTCTGTCACTGACCTGAAAGAAGTTTGCAGTCAGTGAAATCACAACTTCTTATCTGCATACTGGTTCTGGGTCAGCTTAAAGCAACTCCGCTGCTAAAATACATAGTCAAAACAAACAGTTCCCTGCTATGAGGACATTGAAAACTCACCTCTCCTGCTGCTTGCGCTGCTGATATTTGCTATAGTAAAGAGAACCCGCTGGCAGAAGATACAGCAGAATCTGACACTTCAGACAGTGACTCTTCCCCATGTTGTCATTTTACACTAAATACAATGAATATGTCTGTTGATAAATGATAGGGAGGACAAAGGCATGGCATGGCTATTGTCTTAAAACGATGGGGATGTCTGAATTTATCTATATAATTATTGTAGGTAGCTTCAAATTAATATTTTGTTTTCAGATTAAAAGACAATTTTCATGACATTGCAGCAGAAATGGAACTGTTATTTTATGGCTAAATAAATGTTTTGTTGAACGGAACTACTGCTTATGTATTTTTATCATAGGCTTATTTTACATAAAAAAAAATCAGTTTACAGATCCTTAAAGGGGAGTTCCAGCCTTTTTTTATGTTTATTAAAAGTCAGCAGCTACAAAAAGTGTAGCTGCTGGCTTTTAATAAACATACACATACCTGTTCCACTGTCCAGCGACACGACGCCCGGAGCTCCGCTCCTCTCCCCCCTTCTCCACCGGCGTCTCCATTCATAGTGTGGGCACCCGGCTGTGATAGCTTTCGGCTTCACGGCCAGACACTCACTGCGCATGCGCGAACTTCGCAGCGCTCTCTGAGTGGACAGGCGATCGCTTGGGACCTGTCACGTCCCAGGTGATCCCCTACAGGGAGGGGCCGCCAGAAGGCGATTTGACGTATCGCTTAGGCGACCCCAGGGCGGAAGGAGAAAGTGGGACAGGAAGTCCCACTCCTACTGAAGCCCCCACTCCCCCCCCCAAAAAAAATTACATACCAGATGTGGCATGTAAGGGGGCGAGGAGTGGATTTAGCGGAAGTTCCAAATTTGGGTGGAACTCTGCTTTAAATGTGGTTGGTGCATTCGTATTCTTTATTTCGTTTTTTATTCCTTTATTTCACTTGGTGAATCTGCCAAAAAGGGCACTCGTTCTTCCACTGACACCAACGATGTTGCACCAGTCCTTCCACTGACACCATAGATAGGGCCCTATTCCTCCTAACAATACCAATGATAGGGCACCATTCCTTCCACTGATACCAAATATGGGGCCCTATTCCTCCTAACAATACCAATGATAGGGCACCATTCCTTCCACTAATACCAAATATGGCGCTCTATTCCTCCTAACAATGCCAATGGTAGGGCACCAGTCCTTCCACTGATGCCAAATATGGGGCTCTATTCCTCCTAACAATACCAATGGTAGGGCACCAGTCCTTCTACTGACACTAAATATGGGGCTCTATTCCTCCTAACAATACCAATGATAGGGCACCATTCCTTCCACTGACACCAAATATGGGGCTCTATTCCTCCTAACAATACCAATGATAGGGCACCATTCCTTCCACTGACACCAACTATGGGGCTCTATTCCTCCTAACAATACCAATGGTAGGGCACCAGTCCTTCCACTGACACCAAATATGGGGCTCTATTCCTCCCAACAATACCAATGGCAGGGCACCAGTCCTTCCACTGACACCAAATATGGGGCTCTATTCCTCCTAACAATACCAATGATAGGTCACCAGTCCTTCTACTGACACCAAATATGGGGCTCTATTCCTCCTAACAATACCAATGATAGGGCACCAGTCCTTCTACTGACACCAAATATGGGGCTCTATTCCTCCTAACAATACCAATGATAGGGCACCAGTCCTTCTACTGACACCAAATGTGGGGCTCTATTCCTCCTAACAATACCAATGGTAGGGCACCAGTCCTTCTACTGACACCAAATATGGGGCTCTATTCCTCCTAACAGTACCAATGATAGTGCACCAGTCCTTCTACTGACACCAAATATGGGGCTCTATTCCTCCTAACAATACCAATGATAGGGCACCAGTTCTTCTACTGACACCAAATATGGGGCTCTATTCCTCCTAACAATACCAATTATAGGCCACCAGTCCTTCTACTGACACCAAATGTGGGGCTCTATTCCTCCTAACAATACCATTGATAGGGCACCAGTCCTTCTACTGACACCAAATATGGGGCTCTATTCCTCCAAACAATACCAATAGTGGGGCACCAGTCTTTCTACTGACACCAAATATGGAGCTCTATTCTTTTCATTAACACCAACGAAGGGACACTATGGGACCGTAGGCAGAACAATTCAAAATAAATATGTCTATATAACTTAAATCCTTAATAAATGAATATACACTAGTGGTGCACCGATACCATTTATTTTATGAATACGAGTACCGATCCTTTTTTTTTTAGTACTCGCCGATACAAATTACCGATACCTACCGCAACTGTTTTGTTTACATGTCAGCTGTCAGCATTGGTACAAAAAATTGAAATATTATTTACAAATTAAATAATTATTTTATTTTGCACTTTTGTCAATGTGAAACGTGTAAATATATGTTAAAGGTGTAAAAATATTAACGAACAAAGCAAACAAAAAAAAAAGTTTAAATTATTAATAGTTTATAAAATAGAAGTGAACAAAAAATAATCAGCAGGAAAATAATAATTAAATGAAGAAGGAGAATAAGCAGTTAATTAAGGCTGATTAGAGTAAATTAAGGGTTAATAAGGGGGTTAAAACAGCACATTCAATAAAAAAAAAAAGTTTTTTTTACTTGACAGGTTGCTTTACCCACTTAAGGACCGCCGCACACCGATGTACGTCGGCAGAATGGCACGGCTGGGCACAAGGTAGGGTGCCCACGTATCCCGGATTGCCCGGGACATTCCCGCAATTAGCAGATCTGTCCCGGGTCCCGGACACCCTCATTGCGGGACAATATAGTATCCCGGAATGACTGATGCATTATGTCATCCAGCCGGGCCAGCCCAGTAGTGTAGCGTGGGGGTGGCCAGCCAAGCCAGTGCTCTCTCCCCTGCGTGTAGGCGGCCTTATTCCAATCCTGTGCTGCCATTGCTGTCCCAAGAGTGACTTCCTCCAGGCTTCAGCAGCCCCTGTTATCTTTAATGAGGCAGACTCCTCAGCAGTCAGCACCCGGGCCGCGCTTCCCCCCGCCCACCGGGACTCCATTGGTCCAGCCTGTCCTCCTGTGCCCCATGATGCCTTGCCATGGGCGGTCCGTGTGTGTGAGTGGGAGGGGCGGTGCTCGGTGCAGACGAGCGTGCAGCGGCTGCTGGCGGAGTTCTCGGCCTGCGGGGGATATCAAGGAGCGACTGGGAGATAGCAGTTACCTATGGATGATCTTCATTGATGGGGTCCTGGCCTGGAGTGGTGAGTGAAATCCACCGATCTACCTTGTGTTTGTGTGGGGGAGTAGTCAGTAGTGTGAGTACTGCAAGAAGGAGTGTAGTGGTCAGGGGGTTCAGGTAGGTCAGTGTAGAGGGCAGGTAGGTTATAGTGGTCAGGTAGGTCAGTTCAGGGGTCAGTGTAGTGGACAGGTCATTTAGGGGTCAGGTAGGTCAGTGTAGTTGGCAGGTAGGTGGTATTTCACTCCTCTTCCTCCTCTCTCCACTAACTACCCCCCACCATACACTCTGCACTCCTCTCCTGTACATATTACCCCCCGCCATACATTCCGCACTCCTCTCCTGTACATACTACCCACCGCCATACATTCCGCACTCCTCTCCTGTACATATTACCCCCCACCATACATTCCGCACTCCTCTCCTGTACATATTACCCCCCACCATACATTCCGCACTCCTCTCCTGTACATATTACCCCCCGCCATACATTCCGCACTCCTCTCCTGTACATATTACCCCCCACCATACATTCCGCACTCCTCTCCTGTACATATTACCCCCCGCCATACATTCCGCACTCCTCTCCTGTACATATTACCCCCCGCCATACATTCCGCACTCCTCTCCTGTACATATTACCCCCCGCCATACATTCCGCACTCCTCTCCTGTACATATTACCCCCCGCCATACATTCCGCACTCCTCTCCTGTACATATTACCCCCCCCGCCATACATTCCGCACTCCTCTCCTGTACATACTACCCCCTCGCCATACACTCCGCACTCCTCTCCTGTACATATTACCCCCCCGCCATACATTCCGCACTCCTCTCCTGTACATATTACCCCCCGCCATACATTCCGCACTCCTCTCCTGTACATATTACCCCCCGCCATACATTCCGCACTCCTCTCCTGTACATATTACCCCCCGCCATACACTCCGCACTCCTCTCCTGTACATATTACCCCCCGCCATACACTCCGCACTCCTCTCCTGTACATATTACCCCCCGCCATACATTCCGCACTCCTCTCCTGTACATATTACCCCCCGCCATACATTCCGCACTCCTCTCCTGTACATATTACCCCCCGCCATACATTCCGCACTCCTCTCCTGTACATACTACCCACCGCCATACATTCCGCACTCCTCTCCTGTACATACTACCCACCGCCATACATTCCGCACTCCTCTCCTGTACATATTACCCCCCGCCATACATTCCGCACTCCTCTCCTGTACATATTACCCCCCGCCATACATTCCGCACTCCTCTCCTGTACATATTACCTCCCCGCCATACATTCCGCACTCCTCTCCTGTACATATTACCCCCCGCCATACATTCCGCACTCCTCTCCTGTACATATTACCCCCCGCCATACATTCCGCACTCCTCTCCTGTACATATTACCCCCCGCCATACATTCCGCACTCCTCTCCTGTACATATTACCCCCCGCCATACATTCCGCACTCCTCTCCTGTACATATTACCCCCCCGCCATACATTCCGCACTCCTCTCCTGTACATACTACCCCCTCACCATACACTCCGCACTCCTCTCCTGTACATATTACCCCCCCCGCCATACATTCCGCACTCCTCTCCTGTACATATTACCCCCCGCCATACATTCCGCACTCCTCTCCTGTACATATTACCCCCGCCATACATTCCGCACTCCTCTCCTGTACATATTACCCCCCGCCATACACTCCGCACTCCTCTCCTGTACATATTACCCCCCGCCATACATTCCGCACTCCTCTCCTGTACATATTACCCCCCGCCATACATTCCGCACTCCTCTCCTGTACATATTACCCCCCGCCATACATTCCGCACTCCTCTCCTGTACATATTACCCCCCGCCATACATTCCGCACTCCTCTCCTGTACATACTACCCACCGCCATACATTCCGCACTCCTCTCCTGTACATACTACCCACCGCCATACATTCCGCACTCCTCTCCTGTACATATTACCCCCCGCCATACATTCCGCACTCCTCTCCTATACATATTACCCCCCGCCATACATTCCGCACTCCTCTCCTGTACATATTACCCCCCCCCGCCATACATTCCGCACTCCTCTCCTGTACATACTACCCCCTCGCCATACACTCCGCACTCCTCTCCTGTACATACTACCCCCCCCGCCATACATTCCGCACTCCTCTCCTGTACATATTACCCCCCACCATACATTCCGCACTCCTCTCCTGTACATATTACCCCCCGCCATACATTCCGCACTCCTCTCCTGTACATATTACCCCCCGCCATACACTCCGCACTCCTCTCCTGTACATATTACCCCCCGCCATACATTCCGCACTCCTCTCCTGTACATATTACCCCCGCCATACATTCCGCACTCCTCTCCTGTACATATTACCCCCGCCATACATTCCGCACTCCTCTCCTGTACATATTACCCCCCGCCATACATTCCGCACTCCTCTCCTGTACATATTACCCCCCGCCATACATTCCGCACTCCTCTCCTGTACATATTACCCCCCGCCATACATTCCGCACTCCTCTCCTGTACATATTACCCCCCGCCATACATTCCGCACTCCTCTCCTGTACATATTACCCCCCCCCGCCATACATTCCGCACTCCTCTCCTGTACATACTACCCCCTCGCCATACACTCCGCACTCCTCTCCTGTACATACTACCCCCCCCCGCCATACATTCCGCACTCCTCTCCTGTACATATTACCCCCCACCATACATTCCGCACTCCTCTCCTGTACATATTACCCCCCGCCATACATTCCGCACTCCTCTCCTGTACATATTACCCCCCGCCATACACTCCGCACTCCTCTCCTGTACATATTACCCCCCGCCATACATTCCGCACTCCTCTCCTGTACATATTACCCCCGCCATACATTCCGCACTCCTCTCCTGTACATATTACCCCCCGCCATACATTCCGCACTCCTCTCCTGTACATATTACCCCCCGCCATACATTCCGCACTCCTCTCCTGTACATATTACCCCCCGCCATACATTCCGCACTCCTCTCCTGTACATATTACCCCCCGCCATACATTCCGCACTCCTCTCCTGTACATATTACCCCCCGCCATACATTCCGCACTCCTCTCCTGTACATATTACCCCCCGCCATACATTCCGTACTCCTCTCCTGTACATATTACCCCCCCCCGCCATACATTCCGCACTCCTCTCCTGTACATACTACCCCCTCGCCATACACTCCGCACTCCTCTCCTGTACATATTACCCCCCCGCCATACATTCCGCACTCCTCTCCTGTACATATTACCCCCCGCCATACATTCCGCACTCCTCTCCTGTACATATTACCCCCGCCATACATTCCGCACTCCTCTCCTGTACATATTACCCCCCGCCATACACTCCGCACTCCTCTCCTGTACATATTACCCCCCGCCATACATTCCGCACTCCTCTCCTGTATATATTACCCCCCGCCATACATTCCGCACTCCTCTCCTGTACATATTACCCCCCCGCCATACATTCCGCACTCCTCTCCTGTACATATTACCCCCCGCCATACATTCCGCACTCCTCTCCTGTACATATTACCCCCCGCCATACATTCCGCACTCCTCTCCTGTACATACTACCCACCGCCATACATTCCGCACTCCTCTCCTGTACATTCTACCCACCGCCATACATTCCGCACTCCTCTCCTGTACATATTACCCCCCGCCATACATTCCGCACTCCTCTCCTGTACATATTACCCCCCGCCATACATTCCGCACTCCTCTCCTGTACATATTACCCCCCGCCATACATTCCGCACTCCTCTCCTGTACATATTACCCCCCGCCATACATTCCGCACTCCTCTCCTGTACATACTACCCACCGCCATACATTGCGCACTCCTCTCCTGTACATACTACCCACCGCCATACATTCCGCACTCCTCTCCTGTACATACTACCCACCGCCATACATTCCGCACTCCTCTCCTGTACATATTACCCCCCGCCATACATTCCGCACTCCTCTCCTGTACATATTACCCCCCGCCATACATTCCGCACTCCTCTCCTGTACATACTACCCCCTCGCCATACACTCCGCACTCCTCTCCTGTACATATTACCCCCCCGCCATACATTCCGCACTCCTCTCCTGTACATATTACCCCCCGCCATACATTCCACACTCCTCTCCTGTACATATTACCCCCCGCCATACATTCCGCACTGCTCTCCTGTACATATTACCCCCCGCCATACATTCCGCACTCCTCTCCTGTACATATTACCCCCCCGCCATACACTCCGCACTCCTCTCCTGTACATATTACCCCCCGCCATACATTCCGCACTCCTCTCCTGTACATATTACCCCCTGCCATACATTCCGCACTCCTCTCCTGTACATATTACCCCCCGCCATACATTCCGCACTCCTCTCCTGTACATATTACCCCCCGCCATACATTCCGCACTCCTCTCCTGTACATATTACCCCCCGCCATACATTCCGCACTCCTCTCCTGTACATATTACCCCCCGCCATACATTCCGCACTCCTCTCCTGTACATATTACCCCCCGCCATACATTCCGCACTCCTCTCCTGTACATATTACCCCCCGCCATACATTCCGCACTCCTCTCCTGTACATATTACCCCCGCCATACACTCTGCATTCCCTATTTAACATTATCACATTCTGCACTATATAAGTCATCTCAGACTCTCTTTAACAACACCCCCTCTAAGACACGCCCAATATTTAGCGCAATTTAAGACATGTCCACTGTTCACCATGACACTTTTGATCTCGCACACGGGCCCGCTGATTTCATGATACACCCCTGCCCCAAAAATGTGCATTTTTTTTTTTGGTCAAAAATCATCATTTTTTTTGGGGGGGGGGGGTGTCCCTGAATGGCAGTTTGGAAATGTGGTCACCCTAGCACAAGGGCGTATGTATATATATATTTTTGGGGATATTTATTATAGCAAAAAGTAAAAAATATTGCAATTTTTTCAAATATGTCGCTCTATTTTTGTTTATAGCGCAAAAAATAATCGCAGAGGTGATCAAATACCACCAAAAGAAAGCTCTATTTGTGGGAAAAAAAGGACGCCAATTTTGTTTGGGAGCCAAGTCGTACGACCGCGCAATTGTCAGTTAAAGAGACGCAGTGCCGAATCGGAAAAAGTGGCCAGGTCTTTAAGCTGCATATTGGTCTGGGTCTTAAGTGGTTAAACACTTGCCGACCAGCCACGGTATATATATATATATATATATATATATACCGCGGGAGGTCGTCTCTATTGCACGAAACAACGTTTCTCGATTTCCGCCAGCCACCTGCGATCGCGATACAGAGAGGCAGAACAGGGATCTGTAAACAAGTCGGACCCCCGTTCTGACAGGACAACATAGAGATCTGCTGTTCCTAGTGATCGGGAACAGCGATCTCTGTGTTGTCCCAGTAAGCCCATCCCCCACATAGTTTGAACACACCCAGGGAACACAGTTGACCCCTTGATCAACCCCTAGTGTTAACCCCTTCCCTGCCAGTGTCATTTATACATAGATCAGTGAATTTGTTTTAGCACTGATCACTGTAATAATGTCACTGATGGAACACGGTCTGTGTTCCATCAGCTGCAGTGGATTACAGAGGAGACATCCAGGGTCCAATACACCCCAGATGTCTCATAAAGAGATTGTAAAATATTAGAAAAAAGGGAGGGCGCACCGACCTAGTGCATTACCAAAAATAATTTTTATTCTAAGTATAAAAAAATTAAAATTATTTTTGGTAATGCACTAGGTTGGTACGCCCTCCCTTTTTTCTAATATTTTACAGTTCCAAGAACCCCCATTGTTTTGAGGAGGGCAGCAAGACCATTGGCATTGAAAAGAACTGTCTGCACCACACATTCCTAGACCCACTACCCAAGTGCAGGAGATTTGTGTTGTGTCTCATAAAGAGAACCTGTTACCTATATGCTATTACATAGGGAACCAAAAGCTCCCTGTGTGATAGCAATAAAGTTATGTAAAAATAAATACATAAATTATAAAAAAAAGTTTTAAACATCTAAAGATATACTTAAAAAATAATAAGGAAAGCGTTATAGAGCCCAACACACACACACACACGAAAAGGCATTCTTTGGCCGATTGCCCTACACATGTTACATGTCGCTGCGCTGCAAGTGAGATCAATAATTTTAGCACCAGAGTTCCTGCGTGACTCTAAACTGGTGACCTGTAGGGACTTTTAAAGCGAGTACTAAAGTTTTTTACCATTTTACAGGCGCATGCAATTTTAAGGTCGGGCATGTTAGGTATCTATTTACTCGGCGCAACCTCATCTTTTATATTTTACCAAAATTTGGTTAAATAAATTGCATTTATGTGCCCAAAAATGTACTTTTATGTATTTTTTACTGAAATGTTGCTTTTCATAAACAGTTGCACTAATATTAAGTAACATAAAAAAATTGAACTATCGACATTTTATTCTTTAGGGTTTCTTCTTTGTTTTGGGGGTTTGAAGTAAAATGATTTTTAGAACATGTAAACACAATTTTTTTTTTTTAAATGGCTCTGGTACTCAAGTGGTTAAAATACCCGTTTTCCATTCTCTAACACTTCACCCTGTCTCCTACCTGGCGCGAGGTGGAAGTTTTAGTTTGCTTAAGCTGCCAGTGAGGAGAAGCTGGGAATGCATACCCGCTCCATTACACACTGACAATACAGAGGGGGGGTGAAAGGACGATTGGGGGGGGGGGAGCGGCAAAATGCACCTTTGCCGAGTAGACAAAAATCCTTGCACCAGCCCTGCCCGCAAGCTGCTGCCATAATGGATTGATTTTCAGAGGGGAAGTAGAGAGAAAAGGTGAATGTAGTAGGGTTTCCACCCATCCAGGATTCACAGACAGTCTGGGTTTTATATCCTGTGTCCGGGTTTCAGCCCACCCGAAACTTGGACACATCAGTGTCAACCCCGCAGCACCAGTCCTATCCCCCTCTCCCCTCCCATTGGCTTCCAGTGCTTGTAATGATATTGGTAGTGCTTTAACTGGGGTACGGACTGACCTGGGGGAATTATACTGGGGGACAAAATGACCTGGGGGGATTATATGGGGGGGCAGACTGACCTGGAGGGGGGTTTACTGGGGACAGACTGACCTGGGGGCGATTTTACTGGGGACCGACTGACCTGGAGGGGGGTTTACTGGGGACAGACTGACCTGGGGGGGATTTTACTGGGGACCGACTGACCTGGAGGGGGGTTTACTGGGGACAGACTGACCTGGGGGGATTTTACTGGGGATAGACTGACCTGGGGGGGGTTTACTAGGGACAGACTGACCTGGGGGGGATTTTACTGCGGACAGACTGACCTTGGGGTATGTACTGGGGGACAGAATGACCAGGGAGGGATTATACTGGAGGACAGACTGACCTTGGGGGGACAGACTGACCTGGATGGGGGTTTACTGGGGACAGACTGACCTGGGGAATATTTTATTTTACTGGGGACAGACTGACCTGGGGGTATGTACTGGGGACAGACTGACTAGGGAGGGATTATACTGGAGGACAGACTGACCTTGTGGGGATGTACTAGGTCACCTGTATGTACCTTGGGGGGATGTCTGTACGACTGACCTGGGGGGGATTGTACAGGGGGACAGACTGACCTTGTTTGATATTACTACGCTTCTTAAGCTTTTCCCATTATTAACACAATTTAGCCAGACTCACTGTTCATGACGGGACGCTACATGCGCCGCAATACTTTTCTTCTTGGGGCACCCAAAGGTGTCCCGGGGTATTTTACAGTCCTATAGTGTATACTGCAAAAAAAATTAAAATTGCTGTGCGCCACTAAAATTTTTAGGTCTGGCTTGATGAAAAGGTGGCAACCCTAGTACGTAGTCAGGAAACTAAGTATATTTGTTTTTGTTTTAACATACACTTTAATAAGTATCACTATCTATAAAATAAGCATGAGCCAGAACGCTTCAACCTGTTTTCCTGCCACTTCACTGAAATCAGTGTCAGCTGTCTGTGCCGGGTTTGCATAGGTGAGTAATACTAAAATGTTTTGTCCTGTCACACGCTGTATGAAGTGACAGCAGACAGGATTGGAAATCAGTGAGGTGTTAACTCCTGCAAAGTTTTTGCAAGTGTCACCATAGCAACCAACGTGTGCTATACATGGATTAAAGACCTCTCACACAGCACTAGTGTTTTCTTTTCCTAAAACTGCTATTAATGTGTACCTTTGGAAGTCTACAGTGAGGCATATTAAGACAAGCTAATACATTTTTCAGCAAAATGCTGTCCTCACATTTTTAACTTACCAATGATTAACTGTACCACAGACAGCAAACCTGATACATTTCTACCTTTAAAACTTGTGACTATCATTGACACACTTCTGAAAAGCAATCTGCAGTGGGTCTCTTTTCAGTGTTGCTTGACAGGTGGTGAGGAGGTGATATGTTGCCTCCCCACTGCCTGTTTTAACCCTGAACAAACAAGCAGCAACTGAAGCCAGAGAGAAGTCAGAACTCTTGATTAGTTATTTGTTTTGGGTCAGGGACTCAAATAATATTTGAATTGGATAAACATGACTGCTGGGCAATTAGCAGGAGGTGGTTAGTAATGGCAGACCCCCTATTTCTCTTGCAGGAATAATAAACTGTCTTCCGTTTGATATTTATGAGCCTTTGTACCCAGATCCCTAAGTAAAGATGGCCATACACAGAACAAACTGTATTGTGTTCCTCATGAACTGGTTGAAAATCACCCCATGGGTGGCCCTGCCTGCACCCTCCTGACCAACATTCTTAGACTGAAAAATTGAAGGAACCGGGCAGAAAATGAACCAATCAGATGCAGGTACTGTTCCGGTATTTTGACAGCCAGGGGAGCCAAAAGTCAGAATACCAGAATGCCTCAGTGGGAAATTCATCCATCTGCCCTGCTTTGCATGGATGGAGGAATCTGTTAGATTTTGCTATCATTCAGCACTTACTGTAGGCTGAAAAAACAATAATACATGTGTAGCACACCCCTGTAGGAGCTACCAGGTCCATGGTGAAAAAGTCACCGGATTCGTGTGTGTTGCCCGAGACGGGGAGTTCTCGGACATTGCCTAGGCTCGCCCGTCTACAACGAGTGATAATGAAAAGGGTAGCCACGGAATATGGTCTGGAGTTCCCGTACGTTCCTAAATAATTAATGCAGGAAATTTAAGCAAAAAGGGAACAGTGGTGCAGTGAAGCCATCTGGGACTATTTAGAAGTACCGAAGCTCTTCCGGAACATGGACTATTCATTCATTATGACTGATCGGTTCCAGGGGTGTCAGTTAGATTGGAGCTACGGGCGACATATCCACGCTGATCGGATAGTCATCTGCAGGCCCAGGAAAGACAATGTCACTTGTTTTATTACAATCCTGGACAAGCAAGGAAAACCTCTGACTTTGCCGGACCCCAGGTTTTACTTATTAGGTTTTAAACTAAAGCCCTGTACACACGATAGGTTTTACCGATGAAAACAGTCCGATGGACTTTTTTGATCGGACAAACCGATCGTGTATGGGCCCCATCGGTCTTTTTTCCATCGGTGTTTAAAAATAGAACATGTTTTAAATTTATCCGATGGTTAAAAAACTGATAACAAATTACTATCATCTGTGGGGAACTCCATCGGATAAAAAACCCACGCATGCTCAGAATCAAGTCGACGCATGCTCAGAAGCATTGAACTTCATTTTTTCGGCTCATCGGAGTGTTTTACGTCACCGCATTTGGAACGGTCAGTTTTTTGACTGATGGTGTGTAGGCAAGACTGATGAAAGTCAGCTTCATCGGTTTTCCGATGGAAAAATCCATCGGTTAAAAAACCATAGGAAATCCGATCGTGTGTACAGGGCTTAACTCTTTTGCCTTTGACTAATTTTTTTTTCTTTTTGCCAAGCAAAAAAGAAAAAGAAAATCTTCAACTGAGAGAAGGAGTTTTTTTTGCCTTCTCATATTTCATGCTAACTGGACTTTGGGGAAGTTGGCCAGTTAGGAATAGGGATGCTGAGGACGTCGGACTCGAGATGTCACCTGTTACAGCACCTGTTTTAAGAACTTTTGTGTGTTGCCTCTGACACTAGGTGGCAGTGGTCGATAGAGTAGGGAAAGACTTCCCCCCCCCCCTACATTTATCATTTAGGCTTTAAAGTGAAAGAAGGAAAGCTCCACCTCTCCAAAGTGGTGTAGCTCTGCTTCTGTATCAATGTTTTAGGATGTATACAGTTATCTTGCTGTGTGTCTTTTGTGTCTCGTTTCTCTTTTAGGTACCAGATCTTCAATCAAGACCTCCGGAGAATGGGGAGGGCTAGATAGTTAGTGATGGGTGGTAACATGTGATATACAGTATATAGTGTATATTGTGCTCTTCTCTTATTGAAATTGTATGTCATAGTCATATTTTGTTTTTTTCCTCTCTCCCTTTCCCCATCCAAGTTTTTGGTTCAGGTGCCAAATCCTCAGGCTTTAGGAGTTGTTTTTTTCCAGACACTGGGGACAGTGTCTTTATGTAGAAGGGGGAGTATGTAGCGCCCTGCTCCCAATGACTGGGCGCTATGTTTCAATTTAGAGGGTATCTGAGCCAATAGCTAGGCTCAGATGTAAATTATTTATGTTAAATTAGCTTCTGTTCCGGCTATGGTTGTGCTGGGAAAACTTCCCATTGTTGCCTGTAGGTGGCGTTACCACCTCAGGCCAATGTGGAAGATTGACAAGCCAGAGTGTATTGGATACCTTCCCCCGGGAACAGTTCAGTGGGTGTGGTCTACCCGCTGAGCATGCTGGGGAAGAGTACTTAAGGGGCAGACACCATCTTTTGGGGTCTTCGTCCCCTCATGGCCCTCCTTGCGTGAGGGGTGTATTGTGTGATTCTTGGCCTCGGAACCATGCTGGTCCGAGGCCGCAACTCCAACAGGCAGGCCCAGTTATGCTGACTGGGTCTGCACTTTGAAGGTGATCCTGTGCTGTCTGTCCTGAGGGAGGAAGCCACTCAATGGAGGAAACCAGGGGAGGACCTGTCCTGGAAATGACCAAGCGGAAGGCTGGTGTCTTGAGGAGGGCCTGGTAATTCTATTGGAGGATACACCACAACCAAAGTTACCTTGCAGGCCCAAAATTAAACCAGCAGCTCCTATGGGGGTGTGCTACATGTGGGGCTCGAGTCCGGGATTTGCCGTTACCTCTCGCAACTATAAAAGGATTTTATTTGCTTTATTGAAAGTCTACAAGAAGGTGTTGGACTGTGCTTGAATTGAAATAAAAGGGGTAAAGGTACAGATCACTTTGCAAACTGTGTAGGCCGTGGGTGGAGCCAAGAAAGAAAGGCCCGCGAGCTACGCGCGTAAAAGAACCAAAAAGGGGAGGAGTTCCCACCAACTGTGTGCTGCACGTGGGTGTGTTTGGTGCCAAAGACTGGAGGCTGCCAGATCAAGAGAGTGGATCAGGAAGCAGCATGTCTTTGATTTTGTGGGCACCACCCAGGCTTGGGCCTAGAGTGTTCCCTATGCCCGCTGCTGTGAGTGCTAAGCCATCCGGAGCGTTACTCACAGATACAGGGATCAGATTGAAGCCACGTGGACGCTTTGTGCTTTATACAAGCAGAGATGTGGAGGTGCTGGGCATGCTGTGCCCTGGATGTGAGGGACTGGCAGTTCAGCTCCGTCCATTTGCCCGGTGCCCATCCTGTGGGGAATACTTATTTGAGGTGGAGCAACCCACTGCATTGCCTCGTGCTTATCGGGTGGACTGGGATACAGGCACCGCTACGTTGGAGGACGTCGCCTTCGCCCCTGCGGTTCAGGGATACCACGTCTACAGCATGTATCTCCGCCCCACCCGTGAAACGGAAGGTGGGATACGTCAAGGCTTCCCGCGGTTGAGACCTACCCCAGTGTTTACCGGAACCGGACCCCGTGAGGGATGATATTCCAGGGACGTCCTTTTTTTTTTGCATAAACATATAGAAGGGTGAAGGGAAAGGGTAGGTTCAGGCACACGGTACAGATCACTGGGGAGAACTCCTCAAAAACACAGTCACTCACCACTCTCCCTGGAGTGGGTATTGCTCACCCGGATAGGCCCCTCTCACCTGGCCTAGCAGCCGGTATGATGCACGAACGATAAGTCAGGACCAGTCTCTGCCAAAGACTGGCGGTGCACAGAATTTGGATAATCCGGGATCCTCTGCCACAGGACTCAACACCCGAACTTCCAGCCAAGCAGTCAAGAGCCTTTAAGCCGACCCGGCAGACTGCAAGGTAACTTTGGTTGTGGTGTATCCTCCAATAGAATTACCAGGCCCTCCTCAAGACACCAGCCTTCCGCTTGGTCTTTTCCAGGACAGGTCCTCCCCTGGTTTCCTCCATTGAGTGGCTTCCTCCCTCAGGATGGGCAGCACAGGATCACGTTCAAAGTGCAGACCCAGTCAGCATAACTAGGCCTGCCTGTTGGAGTTGCGGCCTCGGACCAGCACGGTTCAGAGGTCAAGAATCACACAATACACCCCTCACGCCAGGGGGCCCGTGAGGGGACGAAGACCCCAAAAGATGGCGTCTGCCCCTTAAGTACCCTTCCCCAGCATGCTCAGCAGGTAGACCACGCCCACTGAACTGTTCCCGGGGGAAGGTACCCAATAAACTCTGGCTTGTCAATCTTCCACATTGGCCTGAGGTGGTAACGCCACCTACAGGCAACAATGGGAAGTTTTCCCAGTACAGCCATAGCCGGAACAGAGGCTAATTTAACATCAATTATTTACATCTGAGCCTAGCTATTGGCTCAGATACCCTCTAAATTGAAACATAGCGCCCAGTCATTGGGAGAAGGGCGCTACATATGTATAAGCATTTTTAGGGCAGTTGAAAACCTTTGTTGAACACAGGAAACTTGACAGCTGGAAACCGACGGTAAAAAGCGTCTGTTTTACGGCTTTTACATACCGAGTTTATGCAAGTTTAGCGGCGGTTATGAGCATTTGAGGTTAGAAGAGTTTTTTAAAGAGAACCTCAGGAGACCCTCCCAAATGTCCACAATTCATGAAAAACAAATTATTAACTATTTCAGCCATTCTGTGAGAGAAGAGAGAGCAGTGTGCTTGTAGATAATTGTCTTATTTTTTGTGTTTTCACTATGGATCCCATCATGAGCATGTGTGAGGAAATGCTCCTGGTGTTGCTGTTGCTGAGGCTCCGAAGACATTGAGGCTGGGTTCACACTTGTGCTGTGTGAATTCCAGCTCTCTTATCTCTGCAAAAAGATAAGAGAACTGTTCAGCAGATCATCTCCTTTTTAGCTGCGAATTTGGTGACCTGAGAGAGAGGAGGGGGAGGGGAGGGGGGAAGTGTAGTGAAGTGAAGGAGAGAAATCCTGATGAGAACTGAACACATCTGCGAACACATCTGCGAATAAGATGCCTGCCCATAGAAGATAATGGACCTGAATTTGCACCTGAGCCGTACCGCAATGCCTAGAAAATGCACACGTTTTTTTGGCAATGCGCAGTGCGAATGCATCGCACATATGTGAACCAGCCCGTTTGAAATCAATGTATTTTAAAATGTTATGCGAATTGGATGCGGTGTAAGCCGCAACCAATTCGCATAGGTGTGAACCCGGCCTGAAAATTGAGTGACAGGACCAGAGTTTGTTTCTACTGGACTCATCCATTGATGCAGGCAACAGCATGTGGTAAAATTTGTGTTTTTTCAACATTTTTATATGTTCAAAAAGTATTAGAAATGCTTATAAACGCAAATGCGCAAAAACGCGGTTTACCATGGTTAAATACAGTTTTAAGCATTTGACGTTTGAAATGGCAGTAAACTACAGTCCCTAACGCAAATTTTTTCAGCGTTAAAAAAATGTCTGTAACCTCAACTGCCTCTAAACTACTATAAATGACTGACATGTACACATAAGATAACATAGGGGAGCGTTCAGGGGCTGCTAAAAAAAATGCCCAACTGCTCCTAAACTTCAGTTTAGCAGCTGTAGTGTACATGAGGCCTTACCCATCCATTTGCAATAACTATTGCATAATTAAGATCTGATATAACAGCCACCCCAACTGATATAAGGCTGGATTCACACCTACTGTATGCATTTTTAGTGCTTTTTGCATTTTGCAGATTTGCACTACAGTCCATTTACCATGGTTTCCTATGGAACACGTTCTGTAGTGCAAATCTGCAAAATGCAAAAAGCACTAAAAATGTGTAGCACTACCCCCAGTTAAGAGAGCCGCTGGTATGTTTGGGCTTGTACCGTACTGCTGTCAACCCCCAAACTGGCTCTAACCCTCCACTGACACAGCTGTAAATAAATGGGATTGTGAAACCCACTGACTATAGGAACCACAATACAGCAATAGAGCATACAGTACAGTTCAAAATTGGTTTACCTGTGTTGGCCGTCTCCCTGGAACAGTTAACACTCCACACACGTGTTTGCTTAACCACAAAAGTATTTTTACTGGATAAGAAATTACAGGTTAAACAAATATGCGTTTACCTATGCAGAGCCCTGCAAAAGCCAAAGTGGTAAACATATAAAGATACCAAATATAATAAAATCTTATATTCACTAAATGTCTTTGAACTAACTATGCTCGCGAGCTTTCCTCTCGTGGGCAATATGGTGCCCACACAGTGTCAACGTGAGTTCCAGTCAGGCCTGACTACTTCCAAAGACTGTCACTCCAAGGGAAAAAAGATGTTTGCTAGCAAAACGTTGGTGCACTTAATATTTGTAATCCAAGGGATATCAAATAACGTCAGCTGAACTCCGGCTATACTTAGGGCGTGAAGTCATGGGTGATAAATTGTTTAGCCTTAACCAAAAGATCACGGGTCTAATAACAGTTAAAAGTCCTGGGCAAGTGCCCTCTCACCCGACCAGGCCCAGTCCGTTCCACTGGTTCTGTTGCTGGTGCTCCGGCACGCGATCTCTCCACCCCTGTAATCTCCGGTCCCTCAGATAACCGTATATAAGTCGATAGATGGGTCGACTCTTGGATGCTCCGAGATATCAGCAGGCTCTTCGGATGAGATCCCTCTCTCTGTGACGAGTAGGCTTTTCAGATTCGGTAGGCCCAGGCTCTCCGGCCTAGACAAGCACAACAGGCCCCAACACAGGCTCCGACTTGCTGGGCGGGCGATGTCTAAAGAGACAAATAGGAGGAAGTTGGCGCTGGTATCAAAGACTATGTAAAAACTAATGGGAATAAGGGAAAGGCACTAAATAAAAAATATAATAAATGAGTCAATCAATACATAATAATGACAACAAACCACATAAGACTATAAAAAGTCCTTTCAGTTCGTCCTAAAAGCACCTAGAAGGCAGCCCAGTGAAGAATAGAAGCAATTCCTGAAGGAGCTGTAGGGAGAAGCACAAAAGCGCCACTCTAAGTGCAGTATGATCGATAAAATGTTATATTAAAAATGGGGGGGGAGCATATATGTACTCACAAACATGATATAAAAATGAGCATGTAACCAGAAAGTCTTATCTGTGGAGAAGCGGTGGTGCAGACCAAATGGCGCTGCTTGGAGCTGGTGTGTGGCACTAGGTCTGATGAAGGAGCGCATGCTCCGAAAGCGCTTACCCATTGGTTTCCAGCCACTTGGATCCTATTGGTTCTCTGATCACCCGGAATATCACCGCAAGTCTCGGCCTGCCAACACCCGGAAGTCGATCAAGAGACATGGCTTACAGTATGGTCCATCGCCCATTGTGGATCCCCCTCACCCTGCCTGTCCTGTACTAGCAGAAGTGCTGTACTGCCACACACCAGCTCCAAGCAGCGCCATTTGGTCTGCGCCACCGCTTCCCCACAGATAAGACTTTCTGGTTACATGCTCATTTTTATATCATAAAAATAACAGTGTACTAAAGAATAAACCGCCCCCTTTCCTTAACACACTCCACTGCGCCTTGGAGAAACGTCTGATAAATTCAGACTGAATTACCCTATCAGCTGCTACTTTAAAAAATAAAAAGTGAAAAATAATTTTGAATAACCAAAATAGTAGCGCTAAGTGTCTTACAACACAAATCTAAATATAAACCATATACACTCCGTGAGATAGTGCATAAATGCGAATGTTCATAATTGTTCATAAATGTTCATAATCATATAAATGCAAGTTTATAATTGGAAGAAGTCTTACAACGAAACTAGTCTGGGAGGAGCTACACGACAGTCACCTGGTGTGCAGCGTTCGGATCTTTCGACCACTCGTCGAATATACAGTTTGGTGTTTGGGCGGGAGTCTGCGGTGATTCGATTGCAGTGGAGAGGCAAGCGTACATGAAGGAGGGTGAGACATACATGCTTATATGGTCCGCCGAGACCGCAATACATCGCGGCAGCCTACTATAAACTTGCCTGGCGTTTGGAAATGTTTGCTTTGAAGTGCCCAATTTGATCTGTCTAAATGTGAGTGTAACCATTGATGGTCACTTGTGCTGTGTTATTTTAATTAAAAGTTTTGATATACTTCACTATTGGAAGCATTTGTTTTTTCATGTGGGAGACTTGACTGACCTAATTTCATCATTTTGGAATCGTTTGTGATACCCTGGGGAGTAATCAAGCTGATTAGCCAAGCATGAGAGTGCGAGGCATATTCTTGTGGTGAGTGCAAGTCCTTAGGGAGTGGAATCACTGAGCACATCGGTGTGGTGAAGGTTTGAAGAAAACACAAGAAAGTTTTATTTGTCATCATCTTCATTTGAAGTCACTTTTGGATGCACTTTTTATGGACTTATTTTGTGCACTTTTTTATGGACTCATTTTCAGTTAAACACTTTATATCAATTGTTTTAAATCACTGTCATGATTGTTATGGACACTTGATGAGTTTATTGTATGCACATTTCTTTACAGGGTGTATATTTATGAACATTCGCATTTATGCACTATCTCACGGAGTGTATATGGTTTATATTTAGATTTGTGTTGTAAGACACTGAGCGCTACTATTTTTGTTATTCAAAATTATTTTTCATTTTTATATCATGTTTGTGAGTACATATATGCTCCCCCCCATTTTTAATATTACATTTTATCGATCATACTGCACTTAGAGTGGCGCTTTTGTGCTTCTCCCTACAGATGTCCAAAGAGAGCGCGCGTTGCTCCTCCACCACTTAAATAACCCTTCCCCAGCAGACCTTGCGCCGGGCAATGCACTGTGGGTGTACAGCTGCACCGCGGGTACCGTAGTCTATATAGTAACCACTGCATTGGAGTCCATCTCTCTCCGTACTACAAGTCCCACCATGCACCTTTCCTCCCAAGTCAAACAGTAGTCAATAGAGTTCCGGAGGGATCTGGGTGCATTTGCGTATAAAGTAGTCCTTATAGCATACCAATAGGCGACACCCCGCTACACACTCCCCCCACTTATAATCTTTGGTCCCCAAAGACATCAACAATGTCTGAGAGAGAGAAAGAACTTAGTTAGCATATATGGAAGTGATACAATTTACAGTCACAAAGGAACCCGGCAGGGGAATCTCCCACCAAGCTTCAGAAGGGAGATTGTCCTGCCTACAGGTCACGTTAATGGAAGTGGCCTGTCCAGCTATGCCAGGGAGTGAGCTAGGGTTGCCCTCCACTAAATTTACAGTGGAGGGACCAGACTCGTCAACTGTCCTTGCAGTGAAAACAGCTTCCTCAGAGCATTCACCCATTTGAGTATAAGTCAGTCTTTTTGGAGGGTGAATGACTCTTCTCTCCCTCTGTTCTCTAGGAGTCGGAGTATCAAGAGCAGCGGATTCGGCCACTTCTGTATTCTTTTTAATGATTCCCTCTTCTGGGTTAGGCGTACTTGACTCTGCTACTTCAGGAACATCCAGATCAGCCTCAGAAGGAGATGAGGGCTCTCTGGGGTCTTCTGTTTGAAAGGAATCCAGAGCATCCTCCCATTCCTCAGTGAGAGTATTGTGTGACATGAACTCAGGAGCCTCCGGGTTTAAAGTGCCATTAGCAGCAGCTTCAGATGGCGATGGGGTAGTGGTCAGAGATTCCGGTATTTGAGATGACCACAACCAATCAAGCTCCATTTCCTCACCATCACTGATCTCCTCCTCAGTTCTATCATCCCCACTTTCTGACAGGGCCGTCTGAGACCTGATAGCTGGTCTAGGGGTACGGGAAAATGGAGGGGATTCCTGGGAACCCATTGCAGGAGGTAGGCGGACCGCTTCAGAAAAGGGTAATAAATGATTTCTATGCCAAGTCTTCAGCGGGCCTACACTTCCCTCTGGCTTGATCTGATACACCGGCAGACCTGGCAGCTGCTTACAGATAACATATGGCTGTGATCTCCATCAGTCAGCCAACTTATGTTTCCCCGAGACACCTAAGTTCCGCAGCAGAACCCTGTCTCCTGGCTGTAGATCATGTATCCTGACCTTGAGATCAAAATTCCTATTGTTCCTCACTCCTCTTTGTTCAGATATCGCCTGGGCCTTCTCATATGACAACCTTAAACTCTTTTGCAACCGATCTACATACCCCTTGTGGGATGCTGCTGAGGTATGATCCAGCGAGGTGCCAAAAGCCAGATCCACAGGTAACCGTGCTTCCCGTCCAAACATCAATCTATACGGGGAGTATCCGGTAGCATCACTGGTCGTACTGTTGTAGGCATGTACAATAGCAGCTACATGCTTGCTCCAGTGCTGCTTCTTCTCTGAACTCAGTGTTCCCAGCATATCTCGCAGTGTCCGGTTAAACCGTTCAGGCTGAGCATCCCCCTGTGGGTGGTACAGGGTTTTTCTGGTCTTCTTGATGCCCAATAGATCCAACAACTTCCTAATCAGTCTGCTTTCAAAGTCCCTCCCCTGATCCAAGTGGAGACGTTGAGGCAAGCCATAATGCACAAAAAACTTTTCAACAAGTACTTTGGCCACTGTTGAGGCCTTCTGGTCTTTAGTTGGGAATGCTTGGGCATATCTAGTGAAATGATCGGTTACTACCAAAACATTCCCTTGTCCACTCAGATCCGGCTCCAGGCAAAGGAAATCAATGCACACCAGTTCCAGGGGTCCCTGACTTTGAAGGTGGCCCATTGGGGCAGCTTGATGAGGCAGGGTCTTTCTTTGTACACAGCGTGCACAAGAATGGCAGTATTCTTCTACTTCAGCCCGCATGCAAGGCCAATAAAATCTGTTTCTTACGAGTTGAAAAGTCCTTTCTGATCCCAGATGACCATGATCATCATGCAAAGCGATCAAAACTGCCTTCCTGTGCTTGGGGAGAAAAGATTACCGCTCCAGGTGAGTGAGTTCTGTTGATCCTTCAACAATCAGGAAGGCGTGGGTGCTGGCAATGCACAAGGCAGACAGGAACAGCAGGAAAAGGAATGGACAGCCGCACTCCAAAAATACCTTAACGGTTGCTTTTATTGTAAAAATAGATGAACAAATGCACCACAGGTCACAGCAAGGCAGAGATCAGCTGACGCATTTCACACTACAAATGTTAGTGCTTAGTGCACTTAGTGCTTACTCATAGCTCATAGCTATGAGTAAGCACTAACATTTGTAGTGTGAAACGCACTAGGGATCACTGACGCGTTTCACACTACAAATGTAGTGGCAGGGATCGGAAGGAGTATCCTTAGAAAGGCAGGGATCAGCTGACGCGTTTCACACTACAAATGTTAGTGCTTAGTGCACTTAGTGCTTACTCATAGCTATGAGTAAGCACTAACATTTGTAGTGTGAAACGCGTCAGTTGATCCCTGCCTTGCTGTGACCTGTGGTGCATTTGTTCATCTATTTTTACAATAAAAGCAACCGTTAAGGTATTTTTGGAGTGCAGCTGTCCATTCCTTTTCCTGCTGTTCCTGCCTTCCTGTGCTTCTCGGGCAAGAACAATTGCCACTTATCCTCTAAATCATCAGAGGGGCCCTTTCGGTAGACCACCCCTTGATGTATCTGCAACCGGTCCCATTCTCTTCTTAGTAGTCGGGCCTCCCTTGAAGAGTCTTCTAGGAGTACATCTGGGCTCTGGCTCTCCAATGCCTCTAACACCAACTTCCCTAGAGGGTCTTCCAGTTGGTCTCTTCTCAGATCTCTTTTTGACAGCTTAGGTAAGTTCTCTTCTTCAATCTGAGTTACATCACAGTAGTGTTTAGGCACTCCAACAACCGAGACTCCAATTTCCTCAGCTCGGGATCCTCCACTAGCCTGAAGCTCCGCTCCCTGGTATAGGGCTCGCACTCCCTCTGGAGTCAGCTGAGTCCATTCTTCAATAGGGTCACTGAGGGTATGAGATCTTCTGGACAGGGCATCTGCATCTCTATTTCCAGCTCCAGGCCTGTATTTAAGGCTGAAGGTGAATCCCAAAAGGGCAGCCAGCCATCGGTGGCCTGTGGCATCTAGTTTAGCGGTGGTCAGGAGGTAGGTGAGAGGGTTATTGTTCGTCTTGACCACAAACTCAGCCCCATACAAGTAGTCTTTTAGTTTATCCACCACAGCCCATTTTAAGGCCAGGAATTCCAGTTTGTGTGTGGAGTAGTTTTTTTCAGCAGGAGCCAAACTTCTTCTCACATAAGCAACAGGTCTCAATTGATCATCATGTTCTTGGTACAACACCCCTCCCAGACCATCTTGACTGGTGTCTACATGTAGCTTATAGGGTTTCCTGGTGTCTGCATAGGCCAAGACGGGAGCAGTGGTCAGGCTTTCCTTCAACTTAATAAAGGCTTCTTCACATTTGATAGTCCACTGATCCTGGATAGACTCCCCAGGTTTTCTAGGCCCTATAGCTGATTTCATGGAGTTGCCTATTTCTGAGTCATCATCCTCTCCCTCAGTCTTCAGAAGTTCATTCAAAGGCCTAGCAATCTTAGAAAATCCTTCCACAAATCTTCTGTAATAGGAACAGAACCCCAAAAACGACCGAAGTTCAGTCACGTTAGTGGGCCTGGGCCAAGAGGTAACGGCCTTCAACTTCCCTGGATCCGTGGATACTCCTTCCGCAGATACGATGTGACCCAGGTAATGAACTGAAGACTAGTAGAATTGACGCTTTTCTGGGGAAAGCTTGAGGCCTTCATCATGGAGTCTCTTCAGATCCTTCTCCAATCGCTCTGCATGTTCCTCCAGGGTCTTCCCGAACACAACAATGTCATCCAGATACACCAACACTTCAATTAGATTCATGTCCCCTACTGTCTTCTCCATGAGTCGTTGAAAGGTCGTTGGGGATCCCGACAAAACCTGAGGCATGTGATTAAATTAGAAGAAACCCACAGGGGTAATGAAGGCTGTTTTCTCCCGATCTTCAGGGTGCATTGGAATTTGGTAGTACCCACTTTTTAAGTCCATCACACTGAACCACTTGGCTCCAGACAAACTCTGCAATGCATCTTCTATTCGGGGAGTGGTGTACTGATCAGGTATTGTCCTTTTATTGAGTGTCCGATAGTCAATACACAGCCTCAGTGACCCATTTTTCTTCCTGACCACCACTATTGGAGAAGCGTATGGGCTCCTGGACTCTCGGATAATGCCGGTTCTTTTAAGTTCTGCTAGTTGCTCACGCAGATCTTCCAAGTCGGCCAGGGGAACCCGTCAGACTCTTTCCATGAACGGCTTGTCCTCCTGTAATCGAATCTTGTGGGTGGCACTCTTTGCACACCCCACATCAAATTCATTCTTGGAAAAGATCTTCTGCCATCTGGCCAACTGAGTTCTGGCCCTCTCCTTTCAAGCCGGTGAGAGGGTGGTTGTGTCTTTGAAGCAGAGCTTCTCCACCGTGTTTTCTCCCCTTTCTTCCTTCTCCAAGTCCGATAGGGCAACCGGGGTGGCTGAGTTCACTTGGCCCAGCAACATCCTGGCTGGGATCTTCACAGGGGTGGATGCGGTATTTCTAATGCTCACCGACACCCTGCCATTACTCTTCTTTAGTGCCCTCAACGGGACCACTTCAGGGATTACTTCCAACCCTTGATGAGTATCCAGAGGATCCGGCTCTAGAACAAGGAAGGGGCCAAGTTGTTCACAGGTGAGTTTAACAGTGGCCCTCAGACAAGTCACTTTTCCTGGCTGTAGCACCTTCTCTATTCTATCCAGCTTCCAGATCTTCCCCACTCCTTCTTTTGGGGCATTCTGTTCCAGCACCAAGCGCTGATAGGCCCGATGCAACATAGGGTGAACTCTGGGAGTTGGGGTATCCTGTTCCTGGGCCACAGATGTCAGTAGTCTCCTGACCAGGTCAGTGTTGGTCCCTATTATGAGGGAACTCTTGTTGGCTCCTGGTGGGCGAGGACAGACTACAGCCAGTGTGTCGAAGATCTCCGCTCCTCCTGCTACTGAGGGGTCAAAGGCCCATTTAATTGGAAGGTATCCATCGTACGGGAAACTCTGGGTCCCTATACCCCATATCTCCAAGTCCTAAAGCTTCTGTAGGGGCAAATGTCTCAGATGCTTCTGGTAAAAATGCCGGTACAGAAGCGTCACTTGTGCTCCTGTGTCAAGAAGGGCCTTAGTGTAGATTCCTTCCACTTGAATGGGGACTATTGGGGAAGGCCCCACTAATTTAACAGGACATTTTTTGGGGGAAATCTTCTTACTGGACTCTATATTTTGAGCTCTCTCAATTTTTTTTTTAGTCCCTTCCTGGATCTTAATCCTTGTTGGGCCTGGTATGCACTGATTTCCCGCTGCTGAGCATTGTTTTTGGATCTCGAGCGGGGGGTATCAGATTGTTCAAAGGCAGCACCAGAGATGTCGAGTGGGGAATTATTCTTCATCTGTGGCCTCCCCAGGCCTCTAAATTTTTTGGAGTTGACTGGAACTGATGGGCACCCGGTTGACTCCTTCACCGGGGCCCTCTGAAGTTTTCCGCCGGTTTGCGGTATGGGGCTACAGTTTTCTTCGGGCTGGGGCACACCTGCCTATAGTGCCCAATCCCTCCACAGTTGAAACAAGCTTCTTCTTCTCTTGTTTGTTGGTAGGTAGGAGTTGAAGTACTCCGAACCACTTCTTTCTTTGCTTCTGAATTTTTGGCCATCAGGGAGGTCAGCATCTCCAGCACTTGAGTCATCTGTGACTTTAAGACAGCCACTTCAGAGTCCCGTTCCGTGGCCATGGCGGCTCTTACTCCAGCGGAGGGGGGAGAGGTGTGTTGACTGATTACCTGCTGGTCATTCAACAAGGCCTCTTCATCTCTCACCACTCGAACAAGGTCTGGGTAACTCAAGGACATGACTCCTCCTGTAGTTTTCAAATGGAGCCAAACTGGGTCAAAGCGCAGAGCCCCTCTTAGAATCTGCTGCATCCTGGCTCGGTCTATGGCCTGTGGTGCCATACCTTTCTTCAGAACTATCTGACAGAGCATATTTTTCAATCTTTGGACATATTCAGACAGACGCTCCCCTGGCTGTTGAATAGTGTGCTCAAACTGGTAGACCAGATCAGCAACTTTGTCCAACTGGCCAAACTCCTCCTGCAGCATGGCTAAATAATCATAGGCGGTACAAGTGGTATTGCTAAACCTTAGATTCTTTACGGCTTCTGCAGCAGCTCCCTTCAAGCTTTCATTTATGCGCTGTTTTTTTTGGGCCTCTGGCAGTTTCCAACCTTCCAGTGCTTGCATTGCTTGCTCTATCCAGGTATCAAAGTCCTCTTCTCCAAGTGGCATGGGTTGTCTACCTGAGAAAATCCTCAGCTTCCGATACCCAGCTTCCACACACACTGTGTTGCTCTTCTGGCACTTTGTCACGAGGTCTCCCAAAGCGTTAAGGAGTTCAGGACCAATAGCGGTCAGGGGTGCTGGGGAGGTTATTCTTTCTCTGGCCGGCTCTCCGTGACTAGTTTCAGGGACCTCTTCCTTCATAGTCTTTGGGTGTACTAGAGAGAACGTCTTCCGGTCCTTTGACTGCACACTCCTGCCTTTGAAGCTCTCAGGTATTCCATCTCTCCACTCCACCAGTGCTTGGGTAGGGGAGTTTTCCTCTTCTTGTCTGAGGTCAATTACCCATGCCCTCTTGTTTGGGGACAGTACTTTCATAAGCTTGTCAACTTCTGTCTCTTCCCAGTCCTCCCTGGGAAGTTCAATGGCCACACTCGCGTCTGGGAAGGCGCCTGTTGATTCGCACCACTGGACTACAGTGAAAGGGTCCATGCTGGCACCGAAGGCGGGGGCTTGAGGGCTTCATTGCAGAGTACAGGATCCCGGACGAGCCCCCACGTGTAGCACTACCCCCAGTTAAGAGAGCTGCTGGTATGTTTGGGCCTGTACCGTACTGCTGTCAACCCCCAATCTGGCTCTAACCCTCCACTGACACAGCTGTCAACAAATGGGATTGTGAAACCCACTGGCTATAGGAACCACAATACTGCAACAGAGCATACAGTACAGTTCAAAATTGGTTTACCTGTGTTGGCCGTCTCCCTGGAACAGTTAACACTCCACACACGTGTTTGCTTAACCACAAAAAAGGGATTTTTATAACAGCTTACCTGTAAAATCCTTTTCTTGGAGTACATCACGGGACACAGAGCGACTTAGTCATTACTAATGGGTTATATAGATTACCTTCAGGTGCTGGCACTGGCCACTTCCAAACCGGAAGTACCCTCCCCTATATAACCCCTCCCATCCGGGAGCACCTCAGTTTTGTAGCAAAGCAATAAGTGTCCCAAAAAGAGGGGTGGGAGCTCTGTGTCCCCCGTGATGTACTCCAAGAAAAGGATTTTACAGGTAAGCTGTTATAAAAATCCCTTTTTCTTTTTCGTACATCACGGGACACAGAGCGACTTAGTCATTACTAATGGGACGTCCCAAAGCAATGCCAAATGAGGGGAGGGATACATAAGCTGGGCGCCATCAGGCATGAGGATCTTTTGCGGCCTGCAACACACTGCGCCCAAAGGCGACATCCTCCTGACTTCTAACGTCTACCTGGTAGAATCTAGTAAACGTGTGTACCGAAGACCATGTTTCGGCCTTACATACTTGAGCCAGGGAGGCCTGGTGATGCACTGCCCATGAAGTTCCAACTGCTCTTGTGGAGTGCGCCCTAACTTTGAACGGAGGCGGTCTCTTTCTCAAGCCATAGGCTTGTATTATGACCTGTCGAATCCACTTGGCTAAAGTAGATTTTGATGCTGCCTGACCCTTTCTAGGGCCTTCCGGCAGAATAAACAAAGTATCCGTTCTGCGAATCTGAGCAGTGGCTTTTAGATAAGCTTTAACTGCTCTTACTACATCCAAAGAATGTAATAACTTTTCCTCTACCGAGCTAGGTTTGGGGAAAAAAGAAGGAAGAACCACATCTTGGTTCAAATGAAACCTCGATACCACCTTGGGAAGAAAGGCTGGATGAGGACGTAATACTACTCTGTCCTTATTGACAACCAGATATGGCTCCCTACAGGACAAGGCGGCTAATTCCGATACTCTTTTAGCCGAACAAATGGCTACTAAGAAAATCAATTTCCTGGTGAGAAGAACCAAGGAAATGTGTTGCAATGGTTCAAACGGTTGTTTCTGTAGAACCGACAGAACCAGGTTTAAGTCCCATGGACATATGGGAATACTAAACGGAGAGCTAATACGCATCACTCCTTGTATGAAAGCTTTGACTAGTGAATGCGAAGCCAAGGGCCTTTGAAAAAATATTGACAAGGCCGAAATCTGACCCTTGATAGTACTCAAGGCCAGCTTCCTATCTACAGCCCACTGTAGGAAGTCCAAAATCCTACCTATCACGTACTTACGTGGATGCCATTTCTTGGCCTCACACCACGTAATGTACGCCTTCCAGATCCTATAATAGATCTGCCTGGATACCGGCTTCCTGGCATTGATCATGGTAAATACCACAGAATTAGAGAGCCCTCTCTTTTTCAGAATGTGGGCTTCAATAGCCAGGCCGTCAAACCTAGGGTTGGTAAGGAAGGGTGGTATATCGGTCCTTGCGACAGCAGGTCCGGACGATGTGGGAGGGTCCAAGGACTCCTCACTGACATTTTTACAATCTCCGCGTACCATGCCCTTCGGGGCCACGCTGGAGCCACCAGAATCACTGGTTTCTTTTCTACCCTGATTCTGCGGAGTAATCGCGGTAACAATTGTGGCGGTGGGAATGCATATATCAGCTTGAACTGATCCCAAGGGAACACTAGGGCATCCGAGCCGCAAGCTAGGGGATCCCTTGTGCGAGACACAAATCTGTCCACCTTTGTGTTGAATCTGGATGCTAGCAGATCTACATCCGGTGTTCCACACCGCTGGCATATTGCCTGGAAAACCTCGGGGTGAAGAGACCATTCCCCCGGGCATAATTGTTGGCGACTTAAAAAGTCCGCTCTCCAATTTTCCACTCCTGGGATGAAAACCGCGGATATGGCTGGGACATATTTTTCTGTCCACTCCAGGATGCAATTTGCTTCCCTCTGGGCTGCACGACTCCTGGTGCCACCCTGGTGATTGATATATGCCACTGCTGTGGCATTGTCTGATTGAATTCTGACAGGGGACCCTTGGAGTTTGGATGTCCATGCTACTAGGGCATACAGGGCTGCTCGTATCTCTAAGAGATTGATGGGCAGGGCCTTTTCTGCTTCTGACCACTTGCCCTGGAGAGACCATTGCTCCAGTACTGCCCCCCAGCCTATGAGACTGGCATCTGTAGTGACCACCTTCCAAGAAACCGGACTGAAGGGTTTTCCTTTTTCCAGATTCTGGGGCACCAACCACCAATGGAGGCTCTTGCGAACGGAAGGGGACAGGGACATTGGTAAGTCTAAAGCCTGAACTCTTTTGTTCCAGGCTGACAGTATGGCCCTTTGCAAATTCCTTGAATGGAATTGACCGTAGGGTACCGCTTCGAATGAAGCCACCATTTTTCCCAGCAGCCTCATGCACAGGCGTATGGATGGTTTTCTTTTTGTACCCACTAAGTGGGTCAAATCTTTTAAAGACGACACCTTCTCTGGAGGTAAGAAAATCTTTCTCTGATTTGAATCCAGCCTTAGCCCTAAGTATTCCAGACTTTTGACTGGTCTTAGAGCTGACTTGTCCCGGTTGATAATCCAACCGTGATATTCCAGATACTTGATTGTCTTGTGAATAGCTACTTCCAGCTTTTCCACTGAGTGGTCTATTAGTAGCAGGTCGTCTAGATATGCCATTATCGTTACACCTTGTGTTCTTAGATTGGCCAATAATGGGGCCAGAATTTTTGTGAACACTCGTGGTGCTGTGGCCAGACCGAAAGGTAAGGCTCTGAACTGAAAATGGCGCCCTTCTACTGCAAAGCGTAGAAATTTCTGGTGGGCCGGAAAGATGGGAATATGCAGATAAGCATCCCTTATGTCGATCGAGGCTAACCATTCCTGCCCTTGTAGGGCGGTGGCCACCGATCGGATCGACTCCATCCGAAAAGTCCTGATATTTAGGAACTTGTTTAGCCCTTTTAGATTTAATATGGGCCTCACGTCCCCATTTGGTTTGGGGACTGTGAAAAGGTTCGAGTAAAACCCGAATCCGCTTTCTTCCAGGGGAACCTTCATGATTACACCTTGGAGCAATAGTTGTTCTAGTGCCAGAAGGAGGGATCCTCTCTTCTGGGGATCTCTTGGCACGTTTGACCTCATAAATTGGGCAGGAGGAGTGCCTTTTAACTCCAGCTTGTATCCCAGACTTACTGCGGAGAGCACCCATCTGTCTCTGATGGTGTCCCGCCAGGTCTCTGTGAACAACTGAAGCCTTCCCCCCACCCGATTGAGTGGGGGCAACGCTTCATGACTTGGGGGGAGGTTTTGTACCTCTCTTGATCCAGGGCTTCTTGTTACCCTGTGATTGTCCCTGATTTCTGCCCCCTGAATTTGACGGCGGAGGCCGTCGGAACTGCTTCACAGCCGATGTGCCCGGGACTGGAGAAGTAGGCCTCTTAAAAGAAGGACTTCTACACTTGTTCTTAACCGGTAAGAGTGAACTTTTACCGGCAGAAATTTTCTGGATATATTTGTCCAGATCTTCTCCAAATAAGCGTTCTCCATGAAATGGGAAGCTAACCAGCAGTTTCTTACAGGGAGCTTCAGCAGACCAGTTTTTGAGCCACAGAAGCCTACGCATATGTACTATAGACAGCGTAAAGCAGGAGGCCTGTTGGATTGTATCCTTTATGGCGTCCACCGCAAAACACAAGGCTCTAGGCAGGTCAGCTAGGGCAAGAGCCTGCTGATCTGGTAAGTCCCTTAAGACTTGTTTCAACTGATCTTTCACTGCTTGGCAGACTCCAATCGCTGCTACCGCAGGTTGTGTCACCATGCTTGCTGTAGAGAAAGCAGATTTTAGTAAAGACTCCAATTTTTTATCTATTGGGTCTTTGAACATTGGAACATTATCTACTGGACATGTCAGTGATTTGTTCACAGAAGAGATGGCTGCGTCCACTGTAGGGACCCTCCATTTTTTTATGAACTTATCCTCCATGGGATAGATCACCGGAAATCTCTTGGGGGGAGCAAATATTTTATCAGGATGCTCCCAATCCTGGTAAATAAGCCCTTCTAATAAAGGGTGGATTGGGAAGGAACAGACAGCCTGGGGAGCTTTTAGCGACCCCAGCGAGGAAACCGTAGTGGATGGTGGTTCCGCCAGAGGCATTTTAAATGCTGATCGGACCATGTTAGTCAGAGACTGAACCCATAATCTTTCAGCCTGAGATGCTGAGAAAGGTTCTTCCACTGTTGATTCCTCCATAACTGAATCAACCTCATCCTGATCCCCTTCAGGTAGGTCGATCCCTGTGTGGGGCTGTTCCTCCACTAACAGGCACTCTGAAGGAGGAGACGGAGATCGGACGCGCTTTCCCTGTGACAGGGAAGCAGCGATCAATGCTGTTAATCTCTCTTCCAATCCTCCCAGAGTTAAGGAAAAAACCTCCTCTGTTATATATACAGGAGCAGGTGGACTGGGGACAGCCGCAGCACCAGGCACTCCTGTGGGGTTTCTACGGCTACTGACCTCTGAATTCTCAGGGGAGATTGGTGCAGTACAAGCATGCCCAATATCCTCAGAGCCCGATGGAGACCCCTTTGGCTTCCTGGAAGACCTATTTCCGGAGCGTCTGGACGACATATCCTTTAAGCACAAAGCTGAGGTATTCCCGTCGTCATACACCAATTTTGCTGGTAATAGTCTAACACAGTTGCTGCTATATACCAGCTGGTGTCCACTAAAGTGCCTTTCTATGGGGATGCCTGCATCAACCGCCTCTGTGTGCCACTGTTTGTTGCTAGCTCTGTTTGCATCCAGCTGACACTTGTACTGTGTCTTTATACAAGCTGGGACGCCTGCACATGCGCAGAAGCGCCGTGGCGCGCATCGAGCGCCATCCACCCGCCCCGCCCCTTTTTTTTCATAGGAGGCGCGTGCACGTGCCCGCGCGCGTGCCCGTGCACCATTGGCGCCCTTTTCGAAATCAAACAGGGACTAGGAGCCAGGGCCCTTTTTGCCGGAGGGCCTGTGCGGTGGATGAGCGCAGCAACAGGGCAGAGGAAGTGGATTCCCACAGAGAAACTTACCAACTGCCTGGATCTTTTGACTTGAGAAAACCAAAGATCCACATGACAAGAAAAATGGACTACAGCGGCCTCTAGTGGTTTAACACAGGTACCGCGGTCATCTTTTTTTTTTTTTTCTTGACTACTATTAAAATTTTACATTTTCAGTAGTTACAGGCATACACAGATATTAGCGGGAATACCGTTAGGTAACAGACAGAAAGACAAATTAGGCTTGGGGGTCCCCCAATAGAACCAAGTTCCTGGGGGCCCCCACTTACCTGATCCCCGTCGCAGGACTTTGTTTGGTCCACAGAAGCCCAAACTTCACCTATCACGGCAGGCATTGTAATTAAACCTTCAGGGACCGGGTTCCCAAGGATTCCACTCCCCTGGACCTGTATAGCACCCTGCACAGACAACATCTTGGTCGTGGGTATGACCAGAGCTCTGGATCCCAGGGTCCAGCCCTCCTAAGAGAGGCATTACAGGCAAAACCTTGCTCTTCTGCTGCAAGGCCCGGGTACCGACCGTTTAGCTATGAAGTTTTTTTGGTGGGATCCGGAACAGCTTACTAAGGCCCAAAAGAACCTGTACGCAAGCCCAGTGAAAACACATGTTACTCTTTGGCCAACACCTTAGACACTGGCAAAAAACTGAGGTGCTCCCGGATGGGAGGGGCTTATATAGGGGAGGGTACTTCCGGTTTGGAAGTGGCCAGTGCCAGCACCTGAAGGTAATCTATATAACCCATTAGTAATGACTAAGTCGCTCTGTGTCCCGTGATGTACGAAAAAGAAAGTATTTTTACTGAATAAGAAATGACAGGTTAAACAAATATGCGTTTACCTATGCAGAGCCCTGCAAAAGCCAAAGTGGTAAACATATAAAGATACCAAATATAATAAAATCTTATATTCACTAAATGTCTTTAAATAACTATGCTTGCAAGCTTTCCCCTCGTGGGCAATATGGCGCCCACACAGTGTCAACGTGAGTTCCAGTCAGGCCTGACTACTTCCAAACACTGTCACTCCAAGGGAAAAAAGATCTTCGCTAGCAAAACGTTGGTGCACTTAATATTTGTAATCCAAGGGATATCAAATAACGTTAGCTGAACTCCGGCTATACTTAGGGCGTGAAGTCACCGGTGATAAATTGCTCAGCCTTAACCAAAAGATCACAGGCCTAATAACAGTTAAAAGTCCTGGGCAAGTGCCCTCTCACCCGACCAGGCCCAGTCCGTTCCACTGGTTCTGTTGCTGGTGCTCCGGCACATGATCTCTGCACCCCCGTAATCTCTGGTCCCTCAGACAACCGTATGGAAGTCGATAGATTGGTCGACTCTTGGATGCTCCAAGATATCAGCAGGCTCTTCGGATGAGATCCCTCTCTCTGCGACGAGCAGGCTTTCCAGATTCGGTAGGCCCAGGCTCTCCGGCCTAGACAAGCACAACAGGCCCCAACACAGGCTCTGACTTGCTGGGCGGGCGATGTCCAAAGAGAGCGCGCGTTGCTCCTCCTCCACTTAAATAACCCTTCCCCAGCAGACCTTGCGCCGGGCAATGCACTGTGGGTGTACAGCTGCACTGTGGGTACCATAGTCTATATATTATTCACTGCATTGGAGTCCATCTCTCTGTACCACAAGTCCCACCATGCACCTTTCCTTCCAAGACAAACAGTAGTCAATAGAGTTCCGGAGGGATCTGGGTGCATTTGCGTATAAAGTAGTCCTTATAGCATACCAATAGGCGACACCCCGCTACAAATGCATAGGTGTGAATCCAGCCTAAAGGTGCCCTAAGTACTGTTATATTGGAATTTGAGTTAAGCTCCATTCACACTAATGTGTTTTTTTATGCATTTTGCAGAAATTAAGGGAATTTTTTCAACATGAGTTCCTATCAAACATATTTACATCAATGCATTTTTGTGCCTCTGCGTTTTTGGAAAGGGTCCGGGACTTGTTCCCCCGCAAAATGCAGCGTTTTGCATGTAATAGACTTCAATGGACCCTCATCCAAAAAGCAAGTACCGCGTTTTTACTGCAATTTTGCCGCGATTTGCCATTAGTGTTTTTTTTAGCTGTACGTTCACTGTATATAACTGGTTGCTAAGGAGGGGGCCGAGAAGCCGACCACCGCGTCCTTAACAACTGATGAGTCATCAGCTGTCAGCAGGCTTCCCCGCAGACAGCTGAATGTAAAAAAAAGAATTGCCGGCAAAAAAAATCCCCCCAAAATCCATACCAGACCCTTATACGAGAATGCAGCCCGGCAGGTCAGGAAAGGGAGGGGACGAGCAAGCTCCCCCCTTCTGAACCATACCAGGCCACTTGCCCTCAACATGGGGGGGTGGGTGCTTTGGGGCAGGGGGGGTTCTGCACCCCCCTGCCCCCACCCCAAAGCACCTTGCCCTATATGTTGATGGGGACAAGGGCCTCTCCCCGACAACCCTAGCCGGTGGTTGTCGGGGTCTGTGGGCGGGGGGGCTTATCGGAACCTGGAAGCCCCCTTTAACAAGGCCCTCTCCCCCATTTGAATGATTATGGAGTACATTTTACCATCTGGTTTTTGGTTCCATAGACTTCAATGGATCAAAAATGTGTATTGAAAAGCGCAAAATGCACCTGGAATATGCAAACTACAAGCTGCATAGGTGTGAATCAGGCCTAAGGCTTGATTCACACCAATGCATTTTTTTATGCTTTTTGCATTTTGCAGAAATGCAGGGAATTTTTTTAACATGGGTTCCTATAGAACACGTTCACATCAATGTATTTTTGTGCCTCTGCGTTTTTGGAAAGGGTCAGGGACTTTTTTTTACCACGATTTTACCGTGAGTTTGCCACGATTTGCATTTTGTGATTTGAGTTCTTTTTTTTTTTAATTCACTGTATATAGCTGGTTGCTGAGGGAGGGTGCCGGGAAACCGCTGACAGCTGAATGTAAAAAAAAAATTGCTGGCTAAAAAAATTCACTAAAAAAACGGCGTAGGGTTCCCCCTGAAAGACCATACCAGACTCTTCAGTCTGGTATGGATTAGGAAGGGGCACCCCCATGCCAAAATGAAAAAAAAATGGCGTCCCCCCCCCCAAATCCATTACCGAACCCTATCCGAGCATGCAGCCTGGAAAGTCAGGAAAGGGAGGGGTTGAGCGAGCGCCCTCCACCCCAAAGCACCTTGCCCCTATGTTGATGGGTACAAGGGCCTCTTCACAACAACCCTGGCTGGTGGTTGTCGGGGTCTGCGAGAAGGGGGCTTATAGGAATCTGGATGCCCCCTTTAACACGGGGACCCCAGATCCCGCTCCCCCTATGTGAATGGGTATCGGGTATATCGTACACCTACCCATTCAACAAAAAAGCAGTGAAATGTAAAAAAAAAACAAGAGTCGGTTTTTGACAAGTCCTTTATTAAAAAAATATTTCTCTCTTCTCCCCGAGCCGCCTTCTCCTGCTGCCATCTCTCCCGGTGCCATCTTCTCCTGCCGCCGTTTCTCCCGGTGCTGTCTTCTCCACCCGAGCCGTCTTCTCCCGCCATCGTCTCTCCCACCACGTCTTCTCCCACCACCGTCTTCTCCCAGAGCTGTCTTCTCCTGGAGCCGACTTCTCCTGTGCCGCTGTCTCCTTCTTCCTCACTGCCGGTTATCTGTTAAAAACAAAAAAGGCTGCTCTTGTCTTTAGGCTGTCTTCCTCCATTGTGACGTCCCCCGCTGTCTGACATCTCTCCTATAGCCATGGGGTGTGGCCATCCGATGATGTCACCCAAAGAGCCCGCCCCTTGTGATGTCAAAAAGGGTTAAAACCGCCCGCAAAGTGCCCCTGTATCGGTGGGAGGGGCGCAGTTTGCCATCTTCGCCCTGGGCACCAAATGGCCTTGTCCCAGCACTGAGTGATGTCACATGTTAGGAAGCAGAGGCTCTGTCAGAACAAGCGCCTTTACCCAGGGCTGCCCTGCGCTAGCCTCTGAGATCACCAGTGTCCTCAATCAACCACTCACCACCAGCACAGCCACACACACAAGACAAGACTCCGGTAGCCAGCTAGAAGGTGAGCAAATTAATTTGGAGAAGCCAGGTCAGGTGACAAGTCGGGGCACTAAGGCTGGGGACAGTACAGTAATGAGGCTGACAAACTGTCCCTCTGTCCATCCCACGGTCCCCCTGTCCATCCCACTGTCCCCCTGTCCATCCCACGGTCCCCCTGTCCATCCCACGGTCCCCCTGTCCATCTGTCCATCCCACAGTCCCCCTCTCCATCCCACGGTCCCCCTCTCCATCCCACTGTCCCCCTGACCACTCTGCAGCCCCCCGTCCACCCCACTGCCTCCCTCTGTGCATCCTGCTGGTGTGGGGTCCTTACATCCTTCGGAGTGCCCCACCACCAATGTGGTATAGCAGTGGATGACAGACTATCAGGAGGTGGTATTGCACTCCTCTTCCTCCTCTCTCCACTTACCACCCCCGCCATACACTCCGCACTCCTCTCCTGTACAAATTACCCCCGCCATACACTCTGCACTCCTCTCCTGTACATACTACTCACCACCATACACTCTGCATTCCCTATTTAACATTACCACATTCTGCACTATATAGGTAATCTCAGACTCTCTTTAACACCCCCTTTAAGCCAATATTTAGCGCAATTTAAGACATGTCCACTGTTCACCACGACGCGCTTTGCGCTCCATATTGTTGTTCTTCTTGATGCCTAGGGCCAACTTTTGATCTTACACACGGGCCTGCCGATTTCATACGCCCCTGCCCCAAAAATCGGCAAAAACATATGTCAAAAATCATCTTTTGGGGGGGGGGGGGGAGTTTGGAAATGTGGAAAATGTGGCAGTTTGGAAATGTGGTCAGCCTAGTTGCCCTTCCATGTGCTCCTTGCTGTAAATACTAGTTATAGGTTCAGGTGGTTGCCATTTGTTTGCACAGATTTTGGATTGGCGCAGGCACGCACGGGATACCTTCAGCTGCCATTGTGCCCTTTCTTGGGTGTCCAGTGCAACCCTATACATTTAAGGAGGGGTGGGCTCCCTCCAGACACGCCTGCGCCTAATCTATCCAACTGCTTTATATAGTCTCCAATTTGGGAGATTCTCAAAATTATAGAGTTAGGCCTGCAGCACGCAGGGGTGCCTTGACATGGCCACTGCGACTTACTCATGTGTTTGAAAACGTGTGCGAACAAACACTTTGTTTTTAACATGAACTGTTAGACAGGATCAATTCGGTTTTGTTGCAGGCTAGCTGGTAAGTGAGCTAGGAATTTTTGTTTGCTTGTGACAGAAGGTGAAAAGCCCTTTTAAATCCTCCAATGAATGCAACCATTTCTTATAACCGTATATAAGAAAGAAGAACTAAGCAGCACTCTAACATTAGTTGACTGAGGAAGATAGACATAAATATTCCTTATTCAGCAAAGTCGTGTTGTTTCAATGGCACAGCATAAGCCAAATCCCTGCATTTAACAGTAAATAATTAATGCAATGCTGCTTTGCACAAAATACTATTTATTAGCATTCAGGGCCAGCCAGGTGTGGGGACTTGAAGCACAGAGGAAGGTCACTTCTCAGACTTTCCTCAAAAACAGAGCAGAGAACACACGGCTGCGGATAAGTCAGAAAACACAAGTAGTGACCTTGTTGCACACTTTGGGATAGGTTGCCTACCGCACTAAACAATCTGCTGGTTGAAGTAGGGCTAATCAATACCAGATAGGCAGGTGCTCTCTTTCATGTTTCCAGATTCATAGCTTATTGATTTTATCAGATGCGTTTATAGAGAACTTCAAAAATAAAGCATAGCAATAGTTTCTTGATTTATACAAATTACTGATCGTTGCTGGCAAAACATCTGCAGAGGTCATTAGTAGTTTCTTTGCAAAAGATAAATGTGTCTGTCCTTCCCTGTTGATAGGCAATTTGGCACCAGTTATTGCAGCTTGGCAGTGTATATCCAAATACCCTTAGTAAGGCAGGTGACCTGTGCACTCCTGTATACTGCAGATAAGCAGACGCAACATGGAGTCACACTTATCTGCCAGAGAAAGCTGCTGGAGTTGGAATCTACAAGACCACTGCATACTCATAAGTGTTTGGGGCTTGTTTTCTTCTACAGCCATGTTCCAATAATCAGCCTCAAAATGACTACTATTTACCTAATGCCATTCATGCCATTATTATGGTGTATGTGGCCTTTGGATGTCCATTGGAATCTTTTTATTCTTTTTAATTTTTTTTTATAAAAAATTCAAAAGCTGCAGATGTTTTACCAACAGCGCACATGTTCATCTACTCTCCACTGTGATTAGACTGCTGTAAACCTGCTGCACTGAGGGAGCCCACTTAGAGGGTCTTTGGACCACTTTTACGGTTTATGACTTGGTAAATCACTGACAATACTATATTATGTATTAGGTGTAACTGTACTAAATATTTTTGAAAGTTTGCTGGATCTAGCTTAGTTATCTCTAACTATATGCATACTATTAAAGAAATAGTATAAACAAACATAAAACAGAGAAACTGTGTCAGAAATATACTAGAAACAGCGCTTGTGTTGGATGAGATTCAGGTGGCCAACTCCACCTCCAAAAGTTATTAACAGTTTATGGCAGATGAAACAGATATGCAAAGTGTCCAATAGTGTTCATTGGTGGTCCTAGATACAGACAGCATGCACCTTCACCGTGAAATCCTGATCCACCCAGTGAGAACACACTCCCCCTCAGGGGTTCAAACTCACCAGAGCAATGCTCAAAAAACGCCTTGAACAGGGGGGTAAAATGGAACCTTGGTACGTCTCAGCACTCAGCATCAGCCAAGGAGATGTCTGACCAGTGGGGATTACCAAAGAGAATGTACAAAACAGAAGAAAGCAAATAGCGTAACTCCGTTTATTAATCAACTTCCTCGTAGATCACTCATATCCCCTTATTACATTAAACATACATTTCTTCAATATCAACAGAGCAAAACAAATTATATCACCACACCGCCGTCCGTGAGTAACTTGATTCCCGAACGAAAATCCGGGAACTGTTCTTACTTCCGGGTTTGGCTGGCGTGGAGCGCAAGTATCACTTCCGGTAGCGTCGTGTAGGTCACTACTATGTCTGGAGAGTTGTTGGGGATGCTAAATATCTTAACTTTACTTAGTATTATGTTGTATACCACTGTCAACTTAGATCTTACACCTTCATTGACCAATTATGATCACGTCCAAATATGGTTGATTACGTCACCCGGGAGAACCTATCCCTTTATTTATATTAGTCATTCACCAGAGCTGTCAGAAGCGTGTTAGCAGTCGACAGGGTAAGATTGTGTCGGCAGGTAGCAGAACGATGGGTATGGGGCATTGTGAGTGACATGAATTGATATCACTGGAAGACATGATTGACGATGGAGGTGCATTATGGGATATTTATTTATTTATTTCTTATTAAAAGACAACAACTGTGTATGTGTTTTTTTCACCGTTTTAATTTTTTTTTTCTAAACACGTAGGAGTAATACTTCCTTGCTCATTCACATGGGGGAGTGGTATCTTGGAGGGCCCTTTATTGTGAAAGGGGGTTTCCAGATTCTGATAATCCACCCACTGTCCACCACCAGCTTAGCGTTGTGGGGAAGAGGCATCTTGTCCTTATTAACATTGGGACAAGGTGCTTTGCAAGGGGGTTCCACATTGTATGGTACTCCCCCAATGTTGATAACATGTGGCCTGGTTTGGTTCAGGAGAAAGGTCCGCACGCTTGTCCCCCCTTTCCTGGACAACCAGGCTGCATGCTTGTATAAGGGTCTGGTATGAATTTTTTTGAGGAAACCCATGCTTTTCTTTTTTTTTTTTATGGGTTTCCCAGTTAATACCATACAAGATCTAACGTATGGATTGGTGCACAAAGAACAGAGATGTCTGAATTTGCTGAAATGTTGTTAGCAGCAGCAGCAAATGTTGCTTATATTGATAGAAGAAGAGGAGGTGGAAAAGAAGAGGTGAAGGTCTTCAATTCTGTTGAAGATTTGGGATTTTGCCCTTCTCTCCCTATCTTTAGAGTGGCAGTAGGAGAGGGTCTTGGAGTAATGAAAGTCTGCAAACCTCCCTGATCCACATTTCTGCAACAAAGATTCTCTCTCCTGGTAAGTATCCAGGGGAGTGACTTGTTGCCAGGGAGTGGAAAATGCATGCAAAACGCACCATACATACATTTTTACATGCTTCTATTGACTTCTATGGCCCTAAAAATGCATGAAACTGGGAAACAAAATCAGACCCAATCTATTTAAAAAACACACAAATGTTAACAGACTTATCAATAACATTGGCATTTATTGTGCATGTATTTTAGCACATTCCAAACTGTGCATTAAAATGTATGAACCAGGCCTTATTAGCACAACAGTTACTGGTTGCTAAGTAGTTTCTGACTAGTTTAAAGAAGTTTTGCTTTAAGGAAGGCTCAGACAAAGTTTAAGAATTTTGTCCATATTTTTTATTTATATTTTTAAACATGATCCTTAAGAGCCCATTCACACAGGGGCGACTCGTCAGGCGACTCAGCCGAATGACAAATCGTGTCCCGCTCTGTTCAATAGAACCATTCTAATAGGAGCGACGACTTAGAAAAAGGTTCTTGTACTACTTTGGGGGCGACTCGGGGCGACTTACATTGACTTCTATACAGAAGTCATTTTGCAAGTCGCCTCTGAAGTCGTCTTCAGATCACCTTGCCGAGTCGCCCCCAAAGTCGTGCTGCCCCTGTGTGAATGGGCTTTTAGGTTTATATGTTTATGAAACTCTTTGTTGTGGTAAAGTAGTTTTGTATTTTGTGGGTACAAGGACAACAGCATAGGTGTATAGTGTGAACTGCGATTAAGCCTAGACCAGGCATGTCCAAAGTCTGGCCCGCGTTCCAGTTTCGGATGGCCCGTCTGGTAATTTTGACATATATATCTTTTGTGGCCCCCAACGAATCCCAGAGCGCCGGGGGCCACAAAAGATATAAATGCTGGCTGCCTTGGAGGGGATGGAACGAGTGCCGTACAGGATACAGGAGTATTTACTGTTTACACGGCGTCCTGTGTAAAAGGAAGTCCCGTCTCCTGCGTTGCCATTGAATAACTGTTCTGTCCATCATAGGAGGCGGGACTTTCAACTAAAGAGGCAGCCGAGAGAACAGGAGTTTCTCCTGTATGTCTGTCGGCGCTCGTCCCACCCCCTCCCTGTCTCCTTACTGCTGCAAATGGACATGAATCAGGCTGCACTGATGGCAATGGTGAGTCTGCATTCATGTCAATGTGGGTGCTGCATTAATGGCAATGTGGGTGCTGCATTAATGGCAATGGAGTGGGTGCTGCATTAATGGCAATGGAGTGGGTGCTGCATTCATGGGAATACGGTGGGTGCTGCATTCATGGCAATACAGTGGGTGCTGCATTCATGGCAATTGAGTGGGTGCTGCATTCATGGCAATGGAGTGGGTGCTGCAATCATGGCAATGGAGTGGGTGCTGCAATCATGGCAATGGAGTGGGTGCTGCATTCATGGCAATACGGTGGGTGATGCATTCATGGCAATACGGTGGGTGCTGCATTCATGGCAATACGATGGGTGCTGCATTCATGGCAATACGGTGGGTGTTGCATTCATGGCACTTGTGAGGCTGCAGATGGGCACTGATTAGGCTGCATTGATGGGCACTGACCCTTATTTTGTTTCACAGTTCTTTATTTAAAATGTAAGATTTCTTCCTGAAACTTCCTTTTTAAAGTTAATGTAAGGTGCGTGTTTTAAGCCGATAAATACGGTATATCCAAATAACACGCCCAAGCTCATCTCTTCACCACACACAGCCACAAAGGCAAGAGAATTCTTGTTGGGCAGTGTATTAGTGCTCAAACGAACACACTAATGCCGCATACACACGACCGTTTTTCACGACGTTAAAAAATGCAATTTTTTAAATTGGGCATTAAAAACGATCGTGTGTAGGCTCCAGAGCATTTTTAATGACGTGAAAAATGGCCTAAAAAAAAATGAGAACCTGCTCTATTTTTTCACGTCGTTTTTCACGTCGTTTTTTTTAACAACGTGAAAAACGGTAGTGTGTATGCTTTTACGAGGGGAAAAAAAAACGCGCATGCTCAGAATCAAGTATGAGACGGGAGCGCTCGTTCTGGTAAAACTAGCGTTCGTAATGGAGATAGCACATTCGTCACGCTGTAACGGACTGAAAAGCACGAGGCTGAAAAGCGCGAATCGTCGCTCAACAAACTTTACTAACATGAAGGGTGGCGCCATCCGAATGGAACTTCCCCTTTATAGTGCTGTCGTACGTGTTGTACGTCACTGCACTTTGCTCGAGCGTTTTTTTTTAATGAATGTGTGTACGCAAGACAGGCTTGAGAGGAAACAAGAAAAATCACGTTGAGAAAAACGTTGTTTTTGAAAACGACATTAAAATCGATTGTGTGTACGCGGCATTAGAACCAATTTTAATGGTTTAAAGAATGTCAGGCAAAATGGTTGGCCCTCAAGCATGTTCACTTCATCAAATCTGACCCTCTTTGAAAAAAGTTTGGACACCCCTGGCCTAGACTATATTTAGGCATGTTGATTTAGACCAGTCCAGAGGCATAACTATAACCTTCAGGGTCCCTGTGCAAAAAAACATAAAGGACATCCGGAGCCCTTTCCTTTGGTCCCAGAGCCCTTCCCTCTGGGACTGGGGCCCTTCTCACTCATCTCTGGGCCCTTTATTACAGTCCTGTAGCGGGCCCCCTTCCTGTCGTCTTGGGCACCCCCCATGGTGGCAGAACACCAGGGCCCAGTCACAAGTGCGACCTTTGTGACCCCAACAGTTCCACCACTGATTTAATCATGTCCAGTCACCAGGGATCTTCAAACATTGAAAGTTACATTGCTACAAGATCCCTGGTGAGTGGACATGATTAACCCTTTCATTGCTGACAGATAAGATCCCACTTGGACGTGCATGATTAACCCTTTCTGTTCTATGTTGGAAGTGTATGATCAACCATTTCATTGCTAGCAGATGCCCAGTGGAAATGCATGATATTTCCATCAGGAAAATTATTCACAGTGGAGAATAGATGAACACGCACACAGTTACTAGCAATGTATTGGTTAATCGTACAATTCCAACACAAATCTGAAAGGGTTAATTATGCATTTCCAACTGGGGATCTCATCTTCCAGCAATGAAAGGGTTAATCGTGTCCAGTCACCATCTTCTAGCAATGAAAGGGTTAGCATGAGCAACCTGATCACCATCTCTCCACTCAGTAGCCGCCACACAGCACACATACCAGCCCGTCCGGTCGAGTCTACAGCTTTCTCTCACAACAGCACACCTGGGGCAAGGCGCAATCACCTCCGAGGCCAACCACACCCTCTCCCTGAGTCCCACCCAATCACTGCAAGCCTCGCAGCAGGCTCCTCCTCAGGGTCAGGGGTGATCAGTAGTACACTGGGGAGCCATCTGATCACTGCTGGAGGAGGAGGTTCCGATCTGTCCCTGGCATGTTCTGCAGCCCCCCACAGTGGCAGATCGTCAGGGCCCGGTCGCAAGTGCGACCTTTGCAGCCCTGGTAGTTTCGCCACTGGGCCAGATGCATGTTTTATATTTCCCAGCTTTCATACACTGAGGTTAGGTTGTTTGTATGATTCTTGTTTGGGGCACAATATTTGTAGCATATTTTGTGGGTGCTGAAGGACCTTTGTATATGCGTATTACGAATACATTAAAGCCGGCCATACACGGTTCGAATTTCAAAAGAATTTTCTTTAGAAAATCGTATCAAAGAATTTTCGTACGAATTTCTCACCGTTAGTGGGCTGCAGCAACAGTCGATTTTCATGCGGCAATCAAATTTGAGGAATCGGACATGTTGGAAATTTTTGGAAAAACAAACCATTTTCTAATCAATGATGGGAGAATCCTGCGAGAAATGTAATAGAAAAAAAAATGCGCATGTGCAAGAAAAGAAAATTCCCGGAGTGAAAAGAATATTCCCGGAGAGAAAAGAATATTCCCGGCCGAATTTCGAAAATCAATGGTGGCATCACTGGATCACAAAAAAAACGAACTTTCTGATTTTGAAAAGAAAATTTGTTCGAAATTCGACCGTGAATGGCCTGCTTAAGTAGGCTCAGGTTTTATTTTACCATACCATTAAGCCCCTCTCACTGTTAGTGCATTTAAACCACACTCACAATTGGCATCTGCACACAGTGTGTGCTGTTTCCTTGCTTTCTTTGGATGCTTCAGAGGTGCCCCGGTTCTTCACAACCCTATCAACCCTACTCCCATCAACTGCTGTCTTTACCTGTTAAGAGCTTGAAAATTCATTCTGCAAATAATTGTGTAAACTAAATGAAACCATATATAAATCCAAAAACAAATAAATAATACTGTAGATTACAGATTACCAGTGTCAGGGTCACCTGTGGCCAGGTGACAGATGCACACCGTAGGGGGACAGGAGTGCACCGCGAGGTAGTGAACCCTATGGCTGGCTTCTGCGGATAGGAAACTGGGTGGTTGTGGAAAGCGGGACCAGAGGAGCACAACCGGGATCCCAACGGAAGCGAGAGCCAAGATTCCCCAGGGCGCGGAGTCTAAGACCCAGCTGGTCTTCTCCAGGGCCTCTAGTGGTGAGGATGTTACGCTGCAGGCTGGGACCAGGTCGCGGCCCCTGGAGTTTCCTAGCTCACGCCCCGTAGGATAAGGGGAAAAGAGGGGAAGCAGCAGCACACGATAGAGAGAACCGAATAACAAGCTGAAGGTCAGGGGCCACAAGCAGACAAGGATAACGAAGAACGAGCCGAAGGTCAAGGGTCACGAGCAGACAGGGATAGTCGGGGACAAGCCAATAACGTAACAGAGAGACAGACGTAGCACACGGCAGGCAGGAACCCAAACACACAATGCCTAACAAACACGTTGATCAGCAAAGCAGGCTTGCAGTGCACAGGTTAATATAGTGTTCAGTGATAGGGCCTGGGGTGGAGTCAGGCTGGGAGGAGATTATAAAGGAAGCCAGGTGAAGGAGGTCTGGTCTCTAGATGAACACATGAGGAGGAAGGTAAGATGGCAGACAGACATTAATGCATATCCATGACAGTACCCTCCCTCTTACGAGGCCTCCCCCTTCCCCGCCTGGGCCCAGGTTTAGAGGGAAACTTCAGATGAAACTCCTTTAACAGACGAGGTGCAAAGACCTCAGATGCAGTGATCCAAGACCTCTCCTCAGGACCAAACCCTTTCCAATGAACGAGGTACTGAAGAACGCCTTTACAGAGTCGGGAGTCCAGAATTTGACTGATCTCGTACTCCCGATTATCCTCAGAGACAGGCGCCACGGTAGGGAGAGGACGAGAGAATTTATTGAGGACTAAAGGCTTTAGAAGAGCAACATGAAAGGAGTTAGTGATTTTAAGGCTCTTAGGAATCTGGAGTTTGAAACAAACCGGATTCAGTTTAGCAGTTACCGTGTATGGACCGATGAATCGTGGAGCAAACTTCAGAGAAGGAACTCGGAGCTTGATGTTCCTGGTAGAGAGCCAGACTTTGTCCCCTGGCTGAAGAGAAGGCGGTTTACGCCTGCGGCGGTCGGCAAAGCCTTTGAATTTTTCAGCAGCTGCCCGGAGGGAATCATGAACGTGACCCCAAACGGAATTGAGAGACTCCTGAACCGAAGCCAAAGCTGGAATGTCTGGAGAACAGATCATGGGAAGAGGAAGTTGAGGGTGTTTTCCATAAACTGTGAAAAAGGGTGTCTTCTGCGAACTGGTATTCACATGATTGTTATGGGAGAATTCTGCCCACGGGAGTAGAGAGGACCAATCGTCATGGTGAGAAGACACAAAGGTGCGAAGAAAGACCTCTAACTCCTGATTAACCCTCTCAGTCTGTCCATTGGATTGGGGATGGTAAGAAGAAGAAAAATCCAAGACAATATTGAGGGATTTGCAAAAGGCTCTCCAAAAACGAGACGTGAATTGGACTCCCCTGTCGGAAACAATATGAGAAGGGACCCCATGTAGGCGGAGAATTTCCCGAATGAAAATGGGAACCAAGGCAGGGGCAGAAGGAAGACCAGGAAGAGGAACAAAATGAGCCATCTTGGAGAATCGATCGATTACCACCCAAATGACTGTATTATTCTCAGACAGTGGGAGATCGGTGATAAAATCCATGGCAATATGGACCCAGGGTTCCTTAGGAATGGGCAAGGGCATGAGGAGACCAGCAGGAGCTTGTGTGGAGGATTTGGACTGAGCACAGACATGACAAGCTTTAACGTAGTCTTTGACGTCTGAGCGGAGATTAGGCCACCAGTAGTGACGACTGATGAGTAGCAAGGATCGGAGGAATCCAGAATGCCCTGCCACCTTGGAATCATGTCCCCAACGAAGGATCTTAGCTCTTAGCTCAGTGGGGACAAAGGTCTTACCAGGCGGAATTTTAGACTTCAGGGTGGTAGAGTGGGCAACAATGCATGAGGTGGGAATGATCGGCTCAGGTTCAGGGGCGGACTCCTCGTCCAAAGTGTCAAATGACCTAGAGAGCGCATCAGCCCGACCGTTGCAGGAACCAGGTTTGTAGGTAATCGTGAAATTAAAACGGGCAAAGAAGAGACTCCACCTGGCCTGTCTAGGATTCAGACGTTTAGCATTCTGTAGATACTGTAAATTCTTGTGATCGGTAAAGATCGTTATGGAGTGAGGGGAACCCTCCAAGAGATGACGCCACTCCTCTAACGCCAATTTAATTGCGAGAAGTTCCCGATCACCGATGGCATAATTCCTCTCTGCCTGAGAATTTTTTTTGGAGAAGAACGCACATGGTTGGCGTCTCTTCTCAAAGATTTGAAGAAGCACAGCTCCCACCCCCATTGAAGAAGCGTCCACTTCAATAAAAAATGCATTCCCAGGATTTGGTCTCCTCAAGAGGGGGCCAGAAACAAAGGCCTGTTTCAGGTTGTGAAATGCAGAGACAGCTTCGGGAGGCCAGTCTCTGGCATTCACACCCTTCTTGGTCAAAGCGATAATAGGCGCGGCAATGGAAGAGTAATTCCTTATGAACTGCCTATAATAATTAGTGAAGCCAAGAAAGCGCTGTGTGGCCTTGAGGCTAGCAGGAAGAGGCCAGTTGGTGATAGCCAAGACCTTCCCAGGGTCCATACGAAGCCCCGAACATGGGACGAAGCACCCCAAAAACAGGACCTCAGAACATTCAAAGGAACATTTCTCCAGCTTGGCATAGAGATTGTTCTCTCTAAGACGTTGAAGTACAGTGCGGACATGGTTTCTGTGGACGAGCAGATTCTCAGAAAAGATCAGAATGTCATCCAGATAGATGACAACAAACTGGTACAGCAGATCTCTGAAGATTTAATTGACAAAGTTTTGAAACACGGCTGGAGCATTACACAGACCAAAAGGCATCACCAGATATTCGTAATGCCCGTCTCTAGTGTTGAATGCAGTCTTCCATTCGTCACCCTCCCGTATTCGAATGAGATTGTACGCGCCTCTGAGATCCAACTTGGTGAAAATGGAGGCACCCTTCAACCTATCGAATAGCTCAGATATTAAGGGTAAGGGGTATCGATTTTTAATAGTAACCGCATTTAAACCCCGATAATCGATGCAGGGTCTTAAGGTACCATCCTTTTTGGCAACAAAAAAGAACCCTGCCCCTGCAGGCGATGAGGATTTCCGGATGAAACCTCTCTCCAGATTCTCTGCTACATACTCCGACATGGCCTGGGTCTCTGGGATGGACAGAGGGTAGGTACGACCCCTGGGTAGAGTTGCTCCGGGGACAAGATCAATAGCACAGTCAAAAGACCTGTGGGGAGGAAGCACCTCAGCTGATTTTTTACAGAACACATCCCGGTAATCGCTGTATGCGGCGGGAAGATCAGAAGAAACAGATCTGGCAGCAACCGGAAGACTCTCCTTGGGGGTCACCTTGAGAAGACACGACGAGAAACATGAGGAACCCCAGGCCAGGATCTGCCCAGAGACCCAGTCCACATGTGGAGAGTGGAACTGTAGCCAAGGGAGGCCCAATACAACTGGGGTAGAGGCCTTGGGTAGAATAAGAAAGGATATCCACTCCTGGTGGAGAATCCCTACCGACATCCTAATGGGTAGCGTCTGGAAGCGAATAGGGCCCCCTGGGAGAACAGTGCCATCAATTGCCGAGACTACCAATGGGGTAGTGAGAGGTGAAAGGGTAAGCTTCATAGAAGAAGCAGTTCTCCAATCCATAAAATTGCCGGCAGCCCCGGAATCCAGGTATGCAAGGGTTGACTGAGGAGAAGTGCCTACATGAAGGAACACCGGCAAGAGCAGGCGAGAAGGTGATGTTTCTGGGTCCAATACTCCACCTTCCAAATGTATTAGACCCGAGCGTTTCCCGAACGAAGCGAGCAGGAGTCACGAAAATGACCCTTGCCCCCACAATAGAGGCACAAGCCCAGAGTTCTGCGCCTAGCACGTTCTTTGGGGGTTAGTCTGGTCCGGCCCAGCTGCATAGGTTCTTCAGCAGGTAGAGGATGCTCCACGGAATGAAGGGAGGGGAGCTCAGACTGGCTAGGACCCAGAGAGTGCTGGCGTCTTTTTTCTAAGGACCTCTCTTGAAAACGAATGTCGATCTGGTTGCATAATGAAATTACATCGTCCAGACCGACGGGAATGGCTCTTCCCGCTAATTCGTCTTTCACTCGGTCAGAGAGGCCATGTAAAAAGGTAGCGACCAGGGCCTCATTATTCCAGCTCAATTCAGCTGTGTGGATACGGAACTGAAGAGCATATTGCCCCACTGAACTAGATTCTTGGCGAAGACGTAAGACAGCACTAGCCGCTGAAGAAGCCCGAGCCGGCTCTTCGAAGATATTACGAAAGAGCTTCAAGAATTCGGACAGACTGGAAACCACCGGATCGTTCCTCTCCCACAGGGGGGCAGCCCAGGCCAAAGCTTCACCGGAGAGGAGGGAAATGATATAGGCTACCTTAGCCCGGTCAGACAGGAAGCTTTGAGGCTGAAGCTCAAAATGAATAGTGCATTGGCTGAGAAACCCTCTGCAGGCCTTGGAGTCCCCAGAGAAACGGAACGGAGCTGGCAGTGTTAGTGAGTGTGTGGCTGCGACTGGTGCGATAGGTACAGCCGCTGGTTGTACTTGGGGTTGCGGATTCGGGGTTCCCAAGGAGACCTGAAGCTGCTCGAATCGAGAAGCCAGATCCTGGAGGAATCGCATCACCTGGGTCTGATTTGATTCCTGGGTCTCAAGTCTGCGAACTATGCCCTGCAATGGATCATCCGCGGGAAGCGGGATGTCAGCCGGGTTCATGGCTGATCAAACTGTCAGGGTCACCTGTGGCCAGGTGACAGATGCACACCGTAGGGGGACAGGAGTGCACCGCGAGGTAGTGAACCCTATGGCTGGCTTCTGCGGATAGGAAACTGGGTGGTTGTGGAAAGCGGGACCAGAGGAGCACAACCGGGATCCCAACGGAAGCGAGAGCCAAGATTCCCCAGGGCGCGGAGTCTAAGACCCAGCTGGTCTTCTCCAGGGCCTCTAGTGGTGAGGATGTTATGCTGCAGGCTGGGACCAGGTCGCGGCCCCTGGAGTTTCCTAGCTCACGCCCCGTAGGATAAGGGGAAAAGAGGGGAAGCAGCAGCACACGATAGAGAGAACCGAATAACAAGCTGAAGGTCAGGGGCCACAAGCAGACAAGGATAACGAAGAACGAGCCGAAGGTCAAGGGTCACGAGCAGACAGGGATAGTCGGGGACAAGCCAATAACGTAACAGAGAGACAGACGTAGCACACGGCAGGCAGGAACCCAAACACACAATGCCTAACAAACACGTTGATCAGCAAAGCAGGCTTGCAGTGCACAGGTTAATATAGTGTTCAGTGATAGGGCCTGGGGTGGAGTCAGGCTGGGAGGAGATTATAAAGGAAGCCAGGTGAAGGAGGTCTGGTCTCTAGATGAACACATGAGGAGGAAGGTAAGATGGCAGACAGACATTAATGCATATCCATGACAACCAGTCATTAGATGTGATGTGCATATTCGTTTTCTTCTGCAGCATTTTCCTAAATGCAAGTAGTGTACCTGTATTCGACCTGGTATAATACTTATGCAGACCTTGTATAGCAGAGCTGGAAGGGAGACAGAAGAAGCACAAGGAGCTAATCAGTTTATGTATTGACAAGGGCTCTGGGGAAGTAGGTTGAATGATGTTTGCTAACTTCTGGCAGAAAAAAAGTACTGCAAGAGGTTTAAAAATTAATAAATTAGCAAAATCTGGTTTGTTATGTTATCTTTTACTGGGATAATTATTTTTATCTTGTTACTTATGGTTGGAATTCAGCCTAAATGGAATAGCCAAAATGTTTTCTCTCTTCTAGCATACTGTACTTTTTACTGTTAATGCATCCTCATAATTGATACTTGTAGGCAGTGGTGTGTGATGACTAGAAAACATTAAAATCAGACAAATGCATGATCAAAAACATCCTGTTTACAGAATAATAGTATCATCTAGGAATGCTTTCTTCATATATTAATTGCAATAATAATAGAATACAAATTAAACACAAGTGATTCTGCACAAGTTATAGGTGTGAAAACCATTACTCAGATTTTTTAAATAACTGATAAAATGATTTCACATTTTTTAATCTAAAAGTATTCAAGCCTACAATATTATGTTTTATGTTTTAATTTAGCAGCATGTGCAATACAGTGGTGCATTGGACAGACCTATAATCAAGAAGGCAAATTTGAGAAGCTGAACTGCATCAGAATCTGGATCTAAGGGCTTGTTTACACTTGCTTCAAAATATGGCATTGGACATGTTTTTTAAAGCGCCCTGAAAGCCAATCAAAGCACATGTCACTAAATAAAATGGTAGCCTTACAGTCCTGTTTACAAATTGCATTTGGTTTGCTTTTCTTCAAAAATTATACCCAATGTCACTTTTGTGGTGCTTCAAAGCATCTCCAAAGCCTCCATAGAAGTCTGTGACAAAGCTCACTAGCAGCACCTGCACCTTTTGAGAGGCTTTTATTTAGCTTTAGCGTTGCTTTATTTTGGAGGTATTGCAGGCATAAGATATCCCAAGATGCACTGGGAAACCAACAAGTGAGCCAGAAAGACATCATCAGCAATCACTTTCGGTTCTGAAAGTGTCTGGTGCAGACATCACATCTGGTGTGCAGTAAAGAGTAGCAGAAAGGTGAGCGGGGGTCTGGACATGAGTGGAGCAACTAGAAGACGGCACACATGGTGTGCAACATGGGGACACTATAGCAGAAGTTGAGCGGAGACAGAGAGAGATAACTGAGTGTCAGTGGATCAGCAGAGCTTGGGGACCGGAACAGGAGACACTAGCAATGTCACATGTGGTGTGCAGCATGGGAGCAATATAGCCAGAGGTGAGCAGGGACCAGAGAGAGAGGAGGATCAGCAAATCAGAGGATCAGCAGGTTACTACTTAGTGGGGGATCAGCAGGGCTGAAGATTACTACTGAGCGGGGGATCAGCAGAGCTGGGGCTTACTACTGAGCAGGGGATCAGCAGAGCTGGAGCTTACTACTGAGCAGGGGATCAGCATATCTGGGGATATTACGGAGTGGGGACATCAGCAGAGCTGGGACTATTACTGAGCATGGGACCTGCTGAATGAGGGTACTAATAAGCTGGGAAACTGCTGAATGAGGGTACCAATGAGCTGGGGATCTGCTCAACAGGGAACTGGGGATCTGTTGAGTGGGGGTACTACTGAGCTGGGGTTCTACTGGGCCCTTTTAAAACAAATAAAAAATCAACACACACACAGGGCATTTGCCAAGCTTCATTAAAGCTTAAAAAAAGGATCACTGAAACATCACAAAGCATCAAAAACGCATGTTAAAAGAGTAGACACTTTAATGTGTGTTGAAGTTGAAGCAAGTGTAAATGAGCCCTAAGAGGGAAGCCAGAAAGATGTAGAATCCTTCTTTGCCCACCTACTCATGTGTCATCATCATCATTATCAGGAATAAGCAAATCTGCTCGCCTTCAATTCACCAAGGGTTTGGCGAATGCTGTTTGAATTTCAACAAATACGAACTTAGTGGTAAAGCATATTGAGGATAAACAGAGAAAATTCATATATATATATTCATATATACAGTATCACCACTTCCATTCCACCATAGCATCTGCCCTCCTATAAATCCCACTCCCGCCTTACCACCCTCACCCTCCTACTACTCCTAATGTCTGGGGACATTGCACCAAACCCCGGCCCTCCCACACCCAATTCCCAACGCCAAAATTGGCCATCTACCTCCAACAGTAGTCGTAACGTCAACCTTCTCATCCCAATTCCCCTGATTCCACAATTCAGCCCCCCTCTTTCATGTGCCCTCTGGAACGCCCGCTCAGTCTTCAACAAACTAGCTTCTGTCAATGACCTTTTCCTCTCCAAATCCCTTAATCTATTTTCTATAACCGAAACCTGGCTCCAGGAATTCGACACTACCTCTCCAGCTGCCCTGTCCCACAGTGGCCTTCTCTGGACTCACTCCACCAGACCCACTGGACGAAAAGGAGGTGGTTTCGGACTTCTCCTCTCCCCACAATGCACCTTCCAGGTACTTCCCACACCTCCCTCTTTTTCCCTCTGCTCTTTTGAAATGCACTGCATTCGTCTTTTCTCTCCAGCTTGTCTGAGTGTCGCAGTTTTTTATCGCTCTCCTGGACCAGTGTCACGCTTTCTGGATGACTTCTCTGCATGGCTACCCTATTTTCTCTCATCTAAAGTGCCTGCCATCATCCTAGGTGACTTTAGCATTCCAATCAATGTTAATACTGCTACCACTTCTAAACTACTCAACCTAACCTCCTCTTTTAACCTAACACAATGGACACAATCCACCACTCACTCCAACGGCAACACTCTCGACCTCGTATTCTCCCAATCGCTGCACTCCCTGCAACCTCTCTAACACACCCTTTCCTCTCTCTGATCACAACCTTATCTGTTTCACACTCTCCTTGTCTCCTACATCCCATGCTGCCAACCCACAAACCACTACCCGCAGAAATCTTCGCAACCTCAACCCTTCCTTTCTTCACTCTGCTACTGATGGCCTTTATGACAAAATCGCACCCCTGTCCTGCCCAGACCTAACCACTTCCATCTACAACACTACGTTGTCATCCTCCCTAGACATACTTGCTCCTCTTTCTACACGCAGAACCAGTCCCCATCTGCCACAACCCTGGTAAACAGACGACACCAGAAGTCTCAAGAGACGCAGCCATGCTCTTGAGCGAGAATGGCGTAAATCTAAATCCCTGCAAGACATTACCCTCTCCAAATATGCCCTTCTCAAATACAACTCCTGCCTCCACACTGCTAAACAAACCTATTACAACACTCTCATCAAAACCCTCTCATCCAAACCTCGTCAACTCTTTTCTATTCTTAATTGCAAAATAGACACAATTCGCAAGGAGATATCCAGCATTCAAATTCCTCCCTTACCCAACACATCGGGTCCTACACCACACTCTATACTCTCCTCCTTTTGCCCAGTTACCACAGATGAAGTTGATAAACTCCTCTCCATGGCCCACCTCACTACCTGTCCCCTGGACCCTGTCCCCTCTCAATTACTGCAACCACCTTCCAGCTCTATCCTTAACTCCCTAACCCACATCTTCAACCTCTCCCTCTCCTCCGGCACCTTTGCTTCCCCGCTCAAACATGCACTGGTTACCCCCATACTTAAAAAACCCTCACTAGACCCCACCTGTTTGAATAACTTAAGACCCATCTCCCTGCTCCCATTTGCCTCCAAGCTCATCGAACGCCTTGTACATGACCGAATGAGTCGCTACCTCACAGACAACAACCTTCTCGACCCTCTACAGTCTGGCTTCTGCCCACAACATTCTACTGAAACTGCCCTACCAAAACTCACCAATGACCTACTAACTGCTAAAACCAATGGCCATTACTCCATACTCATACTTTTAGACCTCTCTGCTGCCTTTGACACAGTTGACCACCTGCTCCTCCTCAGCAAATTACACTCCCTTGCCTCCGTGATTCTGCTTTTTCCTGGTTCTCCTCCTACCTATCTCAGCGCACTTTCAGTGTCACTTACAACTCCATCTCCTCTGCTCCTCTTCCTCTTTCTGTTGGGGTACCCCAAGGCTCCGTCCTTGGACCTATTCTCACTCTATACCTCTTCCCTGGGCCAGTTGATAACCTCCAATGGCTTCCAATACCACCTCTATGCCGGCGACACCCAGATCTATGTCTCCACTCCTCAACTCACCCCCTTGATCTCCTCACGGATCTCAAACTTACTGAATGACATATCGGTATGGATGTCGCACTACTTCCTCAAAATCAATCTTTCTAAAACTGAGCTTGTTATATTTCCTCCTTCACGGTCCCCCCTGTGTGACTTCACCATTAATATAAACAACACAACCATTGGTCCCTCCACACATGCCAAGGTCCTGGGTGTAATCCTTGACTCAGACCTCTCCTTCAGTCCCCATATTCAATCACTGGCTAAATCCTGCCGCATTAACCTCCGCAACATCTCCAGAATTCAACCCTTCCTGACTAATGACACCACAAAACAACTTATTCACTCCTTTATTATTTCCCACCTTGACTACTGCAACTCTCTCCTTAATGGCCTACCCTTAAGCAGGCTATCCCCCCTTCAGTCTATTATGAATTCTGCTGCTAGACTAATACACCTCACTAACCGATCCGTGACTGCTGCTCCTCTCTGCCAATCCCTTCACTGGCTTCCCCTACCCCACTGTGTAAAATTCAGAATGCTAACCATAACATACAAGGCCATTTACAACATCGCCCCATCTACATCACCAACCTCATCTGCAGATATCACCCAAATCGTCCCCTCCGCTCCTCCCAGGACCTCCTGCTCTCTAGCTCCCTTGTTACCTCCTCCCATGCTTGCCTTCAGGACTTCTCCAGAGCCTCTCCCATCCTCTGGAACTCCCTGCCCCAGTATGTCCGATCAGCCCCTACCCTGTCCATCTTTAGGAGATCCCTAAAAACTAACTTATTTAGGGAAGCCTATCCCACACCCACCTAACAACTATCCCCGAGCAACCCCCATCAAATTCTCTGCAGCTATTACCTTTTGTACCACCACCCCTCCCTTTACAATGTAAGCTGTACGAGCAGGGCCCTCCTGTACCTTTTGTATTGAACTGTACTGTAATTGTGTTGTCCCCCTATACATTGTAAAGCGCTGCGTAAACTGTTGGCGCTATATAAATCATGTATAATAATAATAATAATAATAATATATTGAATTCTGGCCATTTTAAGGGCTAATAGGCAAACTACTGACAAAAAAAGCACGGGAAGCCAGGCACTTCCATAAGGGAACCACCAATGCAAAAAAAAAAATACCATACAGCGAGGAGAGAGTCTTTTCATGCGGTTTTGGGGGAAACATTGAAAATACATACATTTTTTCCATGTCTTGGAACAGTACAATTTTCATGGACAGTTTCAGAGACAGCCGTGGTCATAGAATAGATTTTTTTGTTTTACAATTACCGTATATACTCGAGTATAAGCCAACCCGAATATAACCTGAGGCACCTAAGTTTACCAAAAAAAAATGGGAAAACGTATTGACTCGAGTATAAGCCTAGGGTGTCCATCTGCATGCCTCACTGTGCCTCACTTTGCCTCACTGTGTCCATGTGCATGCCTCACTGTGCCCATGACTCACTGTGCCCATGACTCACCTTACGTTTAACATGGGAGTATATGGAAGGGGTGCCCGACTTTGAAAAATTGGTGTGTTCCCCGGCCGTAGGTCCTTCAGACAGCAAACTTTGTACTCCTGTAGAGGAGAACTGGGGCTACATGTGTGCCAAGTTTCGGGTCCAGGGGAGAAATGACCGTTTAACATGGGAGTCTATGGTAGTGGTGCCTGGCTTTGAAAAATCGGTGCTCCCCGGCCGTAGGTCTCCCGGACAATAAACTTTGCACACTTGTAGAGAAAGAGTGGGGCTACATGTGTGCCAAGTTTGGGGTCCATTGGACCTACAGCCGGCCGGTACCTCGTCCCAAAATCTGGGAGATCAGGCACAAAAAGGTGAGGCCGAGGGGGGCATTTTCAGCACAAACAAAGTGCTCAAAAACTCGGCTTATAATCGAGTATATACGGTAGCTTGGCATAAATCCTATGGCAATACCCCAAACTGATTCATTATGGTAAACAAAATCATTTTTTAAGGTAGACTTAGCAGTGACATCTGCTTTTTCATTAGGTAGTAATAGGCCCACTTTGACCAACAGATAGAAATTGGCTAGTAGTTTGCCCCAGGCAGTTCTCGCTGATGCAAAATTGTCCTGCCACTGGTCAATCTTATCAAGCTTTGATTAATAATTAGGAGACCACAGATGATACACTAGTGTAAAATTGGGCAGCAGCAGGACATTTTTTTAAGAGAAAATTGTCTGAAATGTACTACAACCCCAATTCCAAAAAAGTTGGGACGCTGTGTATAATCTACATACAAAATAATGCAATGATTTGCAAAACCCATATTTTATTGATAATAGAAAATAGAAAACATATCAAGTGTTAAAATAGAGAAAATGTACCATTTTAAGAAAACCACAAGGTAATTTTGAAATTGATGGGACAATCACAGCACCATGTTTACCAATGTGTAACATCCCCTCTGTTTTTAACAACAATCTGTAAATGTCTGGGAACTGAGTAGACCAGTTGCTGGAGTTTTGGGAGAGGAATGTTGTCCCATTCTTGCCTGATATAGGATTCTAACTGGGTCTTCTTTGTCGTATTTTTCTTTTCAAGATGCAACAAATATTTTCAATTGCTGAAAGGTCTGGACGGCAGATAGGCCAGTTAGGCACCCGGACTCTTCTACTAAAAATCGGTCATCTGCCTTCCTAAACTCACGTATATTTTTCGGAATTCCCCTCACTGGCTGACTAAAGTCTTCTTTAATTCCCTCAGGCAACTCTTCCTCTCCTTTATTTGGGGGGGCAGGCCACCTAGATTAAAATATTCCACCTTGACCAGGCCTGTGGACAGTGGCGGCTTGGCTCTCCCTGATTGTTACAAGTACTATTTGGCCACTCAGCTTGTGACCGCCCACTGGTGGCTGAGACCGGACCTGACCAATTCCGTGACGGTACTGGAGGCAGCCATAGTGGGGTCCCTGGAGGCACTGGAGGGACTGCTATTCAGGGGGCAAAAAACGCCCCACAATCTCACCCCTTCCATGCGTACCACTATGCGGGCATGGAGGGCGGGTGAGGCACTAAGGGCACCCCAGCCGAACTCTTGGTCTCCTCACACCCCCCTGTGGCTGAATCCCAACCTGTCACAATTCCACACTATCCCCGATCCGCAGGCCTGGGCCAAGTATAAAATACTGACCCTCAAACATATCATCACCAACGGAGATCTCACTCCCTTTCACACTTTATGTGCTAAATTCAACGTACCTGACCGAGCCCGCTTTAGATATCTCCAAATTGCACATGCCTTCAGGTGCCAATTTTTGGGCAGGCCAGTCGAACTGGCATACTCAGAGTTGGAATCTACTATCCGGGTGAAAGACCTGGAAAAACCCGCGTCTCAGATTTATGGATCCCTGCTGGTTGCTGCTATCCCCGAGCTGTCTTCCCTCCGCAGGAAATGGGTGGAGGACATACCGGGGCTGGACGCGGACGACTGGAGGGAGGTTTGGGATTATCCCTTCTCCCCTCTGATCTCAGCAAGGGACAAATTAGTCCAATATAAAATTGTCCACAGGGCTCACTACACACCTCACAGGCTGCACCAGATGTCACCGGAGCATTCTCCGGAGTGCTGGCGCTGCTCCTACCGGCCAGGGGGTTTCTTCCATATTTTCTGGGCTTGCCCAGCAATTGTACAGTATTGGAGTGAAGTGATACGGGTGATCAATAAAGCCACCGGGACTTGCGTCCCATGCGAGCCCATACACTGTTTGCTAGGACTGGTTGAACAACTGCCAATACTCAGAGCCAGAAAAACACTCATATCCCTGTTGTTGTATTATGCACGCAAAGCCATTACAATGAATTGGAAAAAATCGTCTCCCCCCTCTGTTAAATTTTGGAAAAACTTAATTAATGCCAGTTTGCCCCTATATAGAGCCACATACTTGTCTAGAGGTTGTCCGCACAAATTTGAAAAGGTATGGAACTGTTGGTTAGATGACAGAAGCACGGCAAGTGATACAGTGACCACGGTCTAGACTTATATTGTATCTTCGAAATATCGATTTATTAACCCAAAAAATGTCTTCAGGCTACCTTCCTCTAATAATAACACTTTGAAGCATGATGTATATTGAATGAACCCTCTCCCCAAGTTTGGGGTTGTAGTATAGACTAAGTTAAGTTTTTTGTTATTTGTCGCCCTGTGACGGTCTGATGCCGACACAGGGTAATGGCCCATGCGTGGGCAGCTGTTGTGCCTAGATGTGGGCAAATTGTGTGTATGTTTTATAAAAATTCAATAAAAAAGATTTATTAAAAAAAAAAAAAAAAATCGGTCATCTGGAATGGAACATATACTGCTCTAAAACCTGGCTATGACTTTCAGCATTGATGGTGCCTTTCCAGATGTGAAAAATACCCATTCCATATGCACTACTGCACCCCCATACTATTAGAGACGCAGGCTTCTGAACTGAGCTCTGATAACAAGCAGGAAGGTTCCTCCCCTAATGGTGCCATAACACACAAATTTGTAAAAACTTAAAAAAAAATTCAATGATGGGCAATGCAGCTGCTCCGAAAATGCTAAAAGTTACACATGCAATTATCATATACAGATTTTTTTATATTGATAACAATGCTTGTAGCTCAACATGTTTTGCCTATCTACTTCTTCAGGAGGTGCAAAGCATATGTGTACTGTCACAACTATAAAAATACAAACAACAACAATACAGGTGAAACTCGAAAAATTTGAATATTGTGCAAAAATTCATTTATTTCACTAATGCAACTTAAAAGGTGAAACTAATATATGAGATAGACTCATTACATGCAAAGCAAGATAGTTCAAGCCGTGATTTGTCATAATTGTGATGATTATGGCTTACAGCTCATGAAAACCTCAAATTCACAATCTCAGAAAATTTTAATATTACATGCAATCAATAAAACAAGGATTGTACATAGAACAATATCGGACCTCTGAAAAGTATAAGCATGCATATGTACTCAATACTTGGTTTGGGCCCCTTTTGCAGCAATTACTGCCTCAATGCGGGGTGGCATGGAAGCTATCAGCCTGTGGCACAGCTGAGGTGTTATGGAAGACCAGGATGCTTCAATAGCGGCCTTCAGCTCTTCTGCATTGTTCGGTCTGATGTCTCTCATCTTTCTCTTGGCAATGCCCCATAGATTCTCTATGAGGTTCAGGTCAGGCGAGTTTGCTGGCCAATCAAGCACAGTAATCCCACGGGCATTGAAGCAGTATTTGGTGCTTTTGGCAGTGTGGGCAGGTGCCAAGGCCTGCTGAAAATTAAGTCAGCATCCCCATAGAGCTCGTCTGCGGAAGGAAGCATGAAGTGCTCCAAAATCTCCTGGTAGACGGATGCGTTGACCCTGGACTTAATGAAGCACAGTGGACATGGTTACCCAAATCAACACAGACTGTGGAAACTTCACACTGGACTTCAAGCATCTTGCAGTGTGTGCCTCTCCATTCTTCCTCCATACTCTGGGTCCTTGGTTTCCAAATGAGATGCAAAATTTGTTTTAATCAGAAAAGAGGACTTTGGAACACTGAGCAACAGACCAGGTCTGTTTTTCTTCAGCCCAGATAAGACGCTTCTGACGTTGTTTGTTGTTCAGGAGTGGCTTGACAAGAGGAATACGACATTTGAAGCCCATGTCCAGGATCCGTCTGTGTGTGGTGGCTCTTGATGCACTGACTCCAGCCTCAGTCCACTCCTTGTGAAAGTCCCCAACACTTTTGAATGGCCTTTTCCTGACAATCCTCTCCAGGCTGCGGTCATCCCTGCTGCTTGTGCACCTTTTTCTTCCACACTTTTCCCTTCCACATAACTTTCTATTAATGTGCTTTAATACAGTACTTTGGGAACATCCAACTTCTTTTGCAATTACCTTTTTTTTTTTAAACTCTTTATTTATAATTTTCTATAACACAACACACAGAAAGAAAGAAAAGGCATGAAAGAAAAATAAACATATACATACATATATACACACATACACATACATACATACACATATATATACACATACATATACACATATACACACACATACACATACACACATACATACATATGAAAAATAAATAAGTAAATACATAAATAAATAAATAAGAGCAGCTGCTCATGTCAGTGTTCCACACATCACATATGACCTACTTAATCAACATTATAAGAATATAAATATTTTACTGTAGCTTCCGAAAATATAAAGGTAATCAATTAACCAATATTTTCATTTTCCAAGTTAGTAGGTCTCGCCCACCCCATATTGGGAACAAACTGTAGGCGAAGACCCATCAACCTGTTGCTAAATTCGTTATAACAAATGTATTATCTACTTAGCTAAGCTTGAGATAGGTAACTAAAGAACTACAAAGAACAGTTTTTTAGATATTTAGAAGCTCTAGGGTGGACCATCCAATTTTGCCATTTTTCTTTAAAGTTATCTGTGTTGTAATTTTTGTATGCCAACATCAGTTCATATTGAGCTTGAATATTCAGTCTAATTATGACATTGGTTAGGTTTGGAGTTTCAAAGGATTTCCATAGACTGGATATTGTGAGTCTGGCTGCTATCAGTGTATGGGCTACAATAGTTCTATACATTATAGGGTATATGTCTAGATTTATTCCTAGAAGGGCCATGGCAGGGGTGAGATCCAGCAAATTGCCAGTGAGATCCGCTAAAAACACTGAGACAGAATTCCAGAAACTGTGTATATTTTTACAGCTCCATAGGGTATGATGAAGATTCCCTATTTGCTCATTGCATCTCCAACAGATCGGTGAAGCTGTGGGATATATCTTTGATAGCCTATATGGCGTCATATACCATCTGTTTAAATTTTTTTGGGAGTTATCCCAGTGATCAGTACAAGAGGAAGCCTTCCTGAATATTAAAATTGCTTTCCTCCATTGGGTACCTGTGAACGTCTCAGATAAATCTTTTTCCCACTTGAGCATATGGGGGTTTTTGTAATCTGTGGGGTATGTGGTGAGAAGGTCATAAAATAAAGAGATACCCCTCACTTTTTGGTCTTTATTGTTTGTTAAATAATGCCAAATTGAGGCCGGAATATTTATATTGTTATGGGGAAGGAAGTTTTTTAGTCTAGAACATTTTGCTATTTTACCCATTACCAACTCTTTATAGCTTACAGGTAGTTCATTATAAATGTTGTATCCCTGTTTGACCCATTCTTTTGATGTAATGCGGATTTTGCAGTAATCTATTATTTTCACTGGTATTTGTACTGTAACATTATTGTCCCAATTTTTTGTTTTGGATAAAACGTGTTTCCATGCTATCAAGGTGGCTCTAATACTAATTAGGTTGGGGATGTTGATTTTTGCAATTACCTTTTGAGACTTTCCCTCCTTATGGAGGGTGTCAATGATGGTTTTCTGCACTACTGTCAGGTCAGCAGTCTTTCCCATGATTGTGATTCCTACTGAACCAGACTGAGAGACCATTTAAAGGCTCAGGAACCCTTTGCAGGTGTTATGGCTTAATTAGCTGATTAGAGTGGGACACATTGAGCTTAGAATATTGCACCTTTTCACAATATTCACATTTTTTGAGATTGTGGATTTGGGGTTTTCATGAGCTGTAAGCCATAATCATCACAATTATGACAAATCACGGCTTGAACTATCTTGCTTTGCATGTAATGAGTCTATCTCATATATTAGTTTCACCTTTTAAGTTACATTAGTAAAATAAATGAACTTTTGTACGATATTCTAATTATTCGAGTTGTAGTAGAACAAATTTTTTTTACACAAGAGTGGTCACAAAAGATAAAGTTGCAAAAAAACAAGAAAAAATTTATATATTTGTATATATAAAGAGAGGATAAAGATACCTCCCATAAGACAATAATTATTACAATAGTCTCAGGAAGGAAGCCTCATAAGGAACAACATATCCAAGAAGCTGGCTACCAGAAACAGCTGCACCAGATTTTGCAGTCTCCAGATTTAGTAAATCAACCTGTCTGACTCTCTAAGATGCTTTTTTTATTAAACCAAATCATGTTACTGGCCTGTTGCCAATTAACCTAGTTATTTGCAAAATGTTCTTTTAGCTCCTCCTTTTTAGTACCACTTACTCTGTCGGCTTTTTGTTGTCCTGTCCCAACTTTTTCATGATGCGTTGCTGCCATCAATTTCAAGATTACCTTTTTTTTTCTTAAGATGGTACTTTTGTCTCAGTTTAAATATTTGATGTTTTTATTTTCTATTGTGAATAAAAATATGGGTTTATGAGATTTGCAAACCATTGCATTCTGTTTTTATGTGGATTTTACACAGTGTCACAACTTTTTTGGTATTAGGGTTGTAGATAAAAACAGTACAGGCAGGGGTTTTACAAAATTAATTAAGGCTGGCCATATATTTATGCTATACAGTACAGGTGAACAAATCTCCTGCTATTGCATTCTGTCATCCAAATGGATGCAGGCACTGTTCTGTTGACAGTTTTCTGCCTGGCCCTTTTGATTGTTCAGTCAAAGGGTTTTGGGTGGGAGGTTGTCAACAGGGCCACCTGTTAAGCAAATTTCAGCCGATTCATCAGGAACTGGTCAAGATTCAATCAGTTTATGGCCAGCTTAAAAGACCACAGATGACACAAAAGCCTAAAATTGGCCAGCAACAAGACAATTTTAAATAGCAAAGCTAGGCACAAATGTTGTAGAAACAAAGAACACAGGCTGGAGATGTACTACAAGAAGGAAGATACTGCAGAGGATACAGTAGTGTGAAAATAACCAGCAGGAGGACAGTTTTCATCAGGGATAATAGGCCTAACCAGTGTATGCCTACATTTTATTTTGTCTATTGGGGATTGGAGATGGTTTAGATGCAAACTGTTCTTACACTTATCTTTTTTTATATACTGTAGCTATATGCTGTGAACAAAAGGCAGTTTAAAAAACAGACGGTCAGTAAAAAATTATGTAGCGCCTTGCTCCTATTGGGTAGGCGCTAGTGTAAATTTAGTTGTCTGAGCTGTAGTTAGCTCAGAATAATTGTACCAAAATGTGGGTCTCTGTTTCAGTTCAGCTGGGTTGCACATTTTCCACCTGACTGTGGGTGTCACTGTCACCACAGGACATGGTTGGAAATGCAGAAGGCTGGATGTATTAGGTACCTCTTGCCCAGAAGCAGCTCAGTGGAATTGGTCACCCCGCTGTGCATTCAGGGAGAGGGTATTTAAGGAGCAGACTCCGTTTTTGCGGGGTCTTCTGATCCTGACGACCCTCCTGGCCTCAGGGATGTGTTAGCAGTTTTTCTGCCTCGAGCCTGCAGATCCCCGAGGCTCCGTTACTGAGAGTAGGCCCAGGAGTTTCTGGGGCCTACTGATCCAGGGATGGTCGGGTGTCGCCTTGCCTGCGGGAAGAGACCGAGCAATTGAGGACTCAATTGGGGGACGCATCCGGATAAATATCTACCTCACAGTGCTGCCGGCCTGGCTGAAAGATCATGGTACTGTGCGCTATGCGTTCAGAACTTTACCAAGTGTGTGGTTACCCAAGTCTGTGGCAGAGACTATTGAACTTGCTCGCACCGGCTGCTAGGTCAGTGAGAGAGGCCTATCCGGTGGTGGCTAAATCCAGTGTGGAATCTGTTTGTCCTCTGGATTAGGAAAATACCAGTGATCCGCAAGCAAGGTACCTGAATCCCCCCTAACCCTCCATCCCTCTGTCTGGAAGTTCTTTAATAAAACCCTTGACAAAAAGAGACTAAGGCCTCGTACACACGACCGATTTTCTCGTCGTAAAAAACACGTCGTTTTTTTCGACGAGATTCTTGTTAAGCTTGTCGATTTTCTCGTCAAGCTTTCTATGCGTACACACTGTCATTTCCCAATTTCCTCGTGGTTCTCTGCGCTCACGTCCAGCACGTACGACGGCACTATAAAGGGGAAGATCTTTTTTCTTGGCGCCACCCCTTGGGCTGCTTTTGCTGATCTCGTGTTACCGTGTGTGAAGTAAAAGTTTGGGAAGAGACGATTCGCGCTTTTCAGTCTTCGTACTTTTCAGATCGTTTTCTGCCGTTCAGTTTGTGCTTGTGGGTTCGTATCTTGACTTTCAGGGCGTCTAGGCAGGTCGTATCTGTTTTACAGTGCGTTCTTGCCTGTTCGTTTCTGATTTTCAGTTCGTTATTCATAGGCCTTGCTGTTCTAAAGTGCGTTCTGTTCTGTACGTTCTGATTAGACTACCGTTTCCTAGCCATGTTGCCTGGACGTTCTCGTCGTCGAGTTCGTGCTGTGCGTGCGCTTGGTGTTGGTCTGCTTGTTTTGGACCAAGACCAGTCCATGAATGGTGTGAGGAGGAGTTCATGGACCAAGAATTGGTTGCTCCAGCGGGACCAATTCTGCCACATGCCTCTGCTGCGGGAGATCGTCGAGAATAATCCTGAGGACTACAGGAATTTTCTGAGGATGTCTGACCCCGTTTTTCAGGAACTGTTGGCTTTGGTGTCCCCCTATATTACCAGGAAGGACACCGTTATGCGGGAAGCCATCAGTGCTGAGCAGAGGCTCATCGCCACGTTGCGTTACCTGGCGACAGGGAGAAGTCTTCAGGACTTGAAGTTCACCACAGGCATCTCCCCCCAGGCTCTGGGCCTCATAATCCCAGACACCTGTTCTGCTATTATACAAGTCCTGCAGGAGGACTATATTAGGGTAAGTTTTCTCCCTTAACATCACATTTTATGTACAGGTCCTTCTCAAAAAATTAGCATATTGTGATAAAGTTCATTATTTTCTGTAATGTACTGATAAACATTAGACTTTCATATATTTTAGATTCATTACACACAACTGAAGTAGTTCAAGCCTTTTCTTGTTTTAATATTGATGATTTTGGCATACAGCTCATGAAAACCCAAAAATCCTATCTCAAAAAATTAGCATATCATGAAAAGGTTCTCTAAACGAGCTATTAACCTAATCATCTGAATCAACTAATTAACTCTAAACACCTGCAAAAGATTCCTGAGGCTTTTAAAAACTCCCAGCCTGGTTCATTACTCAAAACCGCAATCATGGGTAAGACTGCCGACCTGACTGCTGTCCAGAAGGCCATCATTGACACCCTCAAGCAAGAGGGTAAGACACAGAAAGAAATTTCTGAACGAATAGGCTGTTCCCAGAGTGCTGTATCAAGGCACCTCAGTGGGAAGTCTGTGGGAAGGAAAAAGTGTGGCAGAAAACGCTGCACAACGAGAAGAGGTGACCGGACCCTGAAGAAGATTGTGGAGAAGGACCGATTCCAGACCTTGGAGGACCTGCGGAAGCAGTGGACTGAGTCTGGAGTAGAAACATCCAGAGCCACCGTGAACAGGCGTGTGCAGGAAATGGGCTACAGGTGCCGCATTCCCCAGGTCAAGCCACTTTTGAACCAGAAACAGCGGCAGAAGCGCCTGACCTGGGCTACAGAGAAGCAGCACTGGACTGTTGCTCAGTGGTCCAAAGTACATTCGGAAATCAAGGTGCCAGAGTCTGGAGGAAGACTGGGGAGAGGGAAATGCCAAAATGCCTGAAGTCCAGTGTCAAGTACCCACAGTCAGTGATGGTCTGGGGTGCCATGTCAGCTGCTGGTGTTGGTCCACTGTGTTTTATCAAGGGCAGGGTCAATGCAGCTAGCTATCAGGAGATTTTGGAGCACTTCATGCTTCCATCTGCTGAAAAGCTTTATGGAGATGAAGATTTCATTTTTCAGCACGACCTGGCACCTGCTCACAGTGCCAAAACCACTGGTAAATGGTTTACTGACCATGGTATTACTGTGCTCAATTGGCCTGCCAACTCTCCTGACCTGAACCCCATAGAGAATCTGTGGGATATTGGGAAGAGAAAGTTGAGAGACGCAAGACCCAACACTCTGGATGAGCTTAAGGCCGCTATCGAAGCATCCTGGGCCTCCATAACACCTCAGCAGTGCCACAGGCTGGTTGCCTCCATGCCACGCCGCATTGAAGCAGTCATTTCTGCAAAAGGATTCCCGACCAAGTATTGAGTGCATAACTGAACATAATTATTTGAAGGTTGACTTTTTTTGTATTAAAAACACTTTTCTTTTATTGGTCGGATGAAATATGCTAATTTTTTGAGATAGGATTTTTGGGTTTTCATGAGCTGTATGCCAAAATCATCAATATTAAAACAAGAAAAGGCTTGAACTACTTCAGTTGTGTGTAATGAATCTAAAATATATGAAAGTCTAATGTTTATCAGTACATTACAGAAAATAATGAACTTTATCACAATATGCTAATTTTTTGAGAAGGACCTGTATTACATGTATGCTAATGTATTGTATTTCTTTCATCCTTCCCTAATTACCATGATTGTAATATGCTGAGAATGTCCCCTTTGTCCCCATGCATGTTGGAAGCTTTAGATTGCCCCTTTTTTCTCCTCCCTAAATATTTCCCCTCACTAACTTTTCCAGCAGGGGCGCCTGTTGCTCCAAATGTTGGGGGGTTCAAACCCCAATTTAGGAAATAAACTTCCTCCTTTTTTGCTCTGTTGCCTAATAAACGCCCCCAGTTGTCCCCTCCAATGCAGCCATTTTGTTCCCTCAAATGCAGCCATTTAGTCCCCTCTAATGCAGCCAGTTTCCCCCCAGCTCTGCACTTACCTTCTTGTGGTCAGCGCCATCCTTCTTCTGTCCTTGATGTCTTCTCCTTCCCTTCATGTTGCATCAGCCAATCATGTTACCATTAAACAGACTTGGTGAACATGATTGGCAGAGCAGCCTGTCAGTGTTTACACAAGGAATGCCCCCCTCCTTGCGTCCCCGATTTTTCTTTGAGGAAGCCAATTACATCCCTCAGGTTGTAATTTGCAAGACTATTTTAATACCTGTTTCTGCTCTGCAATTTTAACCCCCTAAATGCCGCAATTATTCATATGTCGGTCGCTTTACAAGAGGCCATCCACCTGAATAGTGTGCGGCATAGACAATACATAGGTTCATGCAACGCATGAACCTATGTATTGTTCTGAGTGATGGGCACAGGAGAGAGGGGACAGTGCTCCAGCGCCCACTCTGGACGCACCGCCACTGCAATGCTATCCTGTGGCCAAACACATCTCCCCCCCCCCCCAAAATAATTTAGTAATGGCCCATCAGAGGGGGTGATGAATATGATAAATGAGCCTTCCATTATACTTTTTTTACACACCTTAATAAACGTATAATTAGATTGATGTTGGTCTCTAATTTTTTGGGATAGAATTTCCTTGTAATGTATGCCTTTGTTTTTCTAATATTATTTCATCTTGTTTCACTCCACAGCTTCCTTCCACGCCACAGGAATGGCAGACTGTGGCATCTGAGTTTGCCACGCGGTGGGACTTCCCCAACTGCGGTGGTGCCATAGACGGGAAGCACGTCCGCATCGTGCCGCCACCCCGTTCTGGGTCCTACTACTACAATTACAAGGGGTTTCATAGCATTGTGCTGATGGCGGTGGTGTCAGCACGGTATGAATTCCTCTATGTTGATGTAGGGAAGAATGGCCGGATGTCCGATGGGGGATCCTTCATCCAGACGGAGTTTGCCCTCCGTCTCCAGAGTGACGACCTTGCATTGCCACCGGATGCAGGGAATATTGAAGGACTCCCCTTTGTTTTCTTGGCTGATGAAGCCTTCGGACTCGGACGGCATCTTATGAGGCCATTTCCACAGAGGACCCTGACCCCAGAGAAGAGTGTGTTCAATTACCGGCTGGCCAGGGCCCGAAGAGTCGTTGAAAATGCCTTCGGCATAATGGCCAGCCGGTTCCGCCTTTTTATGACTTCCATCCACTTGGCGGACTACAAAATAAACTATGTAGTGTTATGCTGCTGTGTGCTACACAACTTTCTGAGCCAAAAATCAAATTCCTATATGGCCTCAGTTTTGCCAGAGGCTGGACTTTCCCCTGCAAATCCCCTTCCGGGCCTGGAATCTGCCCGTCTTGGCTTGCCCCCCCAAAATGCCCGTGTGGTTCGGGACAAATACATGGAGTATTTCACGGGTAGGGGGGCAATTCCTATGCCAGCCTATGTCTAAGTATCCCAATAAAAATCTTGTTTAAACCTTTAATTATTTGTTCTTTCCTGTCTCCTAGTTTGTCTTTGTGCATTTGTAGTGGCAAGTGTATTTTACTTTAGTAAATAACAACCAATTTCACTATGTTACCTTACAAAAGAACCAAATAAGCTTAGAGAGTATTATAAAAAGAAGCTACACGTTGTTTGTGGTCAAATATTTTACTCTGTGCACATTCTCTTTTTTTTTTTTTTTTGTTTTACTTTGGGGTTGGCCTGGCCACAACCCGGCAAATTTTGGCTTATGAAAATACAAAAATATCACTTGCATTTCTAAAATTACAACATTGGATACCTCTGAGCAATCGGAGACATTCACTTACACAAACTATGTCTCTATGTGCCCGTCCTAATATGGGGTCCTGCCACCCCTTGCCCAGCCAAAAATTCAATATGCACACATTTTTAATTTTTTGCATATAAGAAGTTTACAATACTGATCCCTATTGTCAACATGTGCTATCTGCCATCAGGGGTGATCAATGGACGTGTTTTGGGGGTGCATCCCCTTCCTCAGTTCACCGACTTTTGATACGAGGAAGGGGTTGCACCCACAAAAGACGTACATGGATATCCCCTGATGGCAGATAGCACATGTTCACACACTGTGTGCATATTCAATTTTTGGCTGGTTTGTTACTCAAAAAATTAGAAAAAAATATAAAAACAAACATGTAAAAACAAATGTGTTTGGATGGCTTATTGAATTCTCCCCAAAACATCGAGAATGTCTTTAAATGTTTGTTCCATCACATGGATTCTTTGTTTAATTAGGTCCAGTTCCGTGCTACATTCCATCACTTGCTGGATGAGGCGGAGGGCACTGTCAGCAGAGAACCGTGTGCTATCCTTCACAACATTTACATCCCCTAAAAACCAAACAAAAAAATTCATAAAACTCTGCAGGCCTACCTCGCTTACCTTAAGCTGTGGTGTCAGATACTGACCTGTTGTGGTGACCAGATCCACAACGTCATCCACCTCTCCTTCCTGCACTTCTCCTTCCTCCACCTCAACTTCCTGCACATCTTTCGGTTGTGGATCTTTGGGAGTTTGGTGTTGTTTGGAAGTTGTGGGGTGCATGTGCTCCCTGGAGTGTCCTCCTCCCAGTCTTCTCTCCCCTATGAGAATAAAACCAAAGGTCTATTTATCACACTGTAAATCTCCTTGTTAAACTAAAAAAAGGATAAATTGTTTGGAAGTGGGGTACAAGTGTGTGTTTGTGCGGAATTTAAAGAAAAATGCATTATTTATGACCCCAAATATGTTTAGTATTCACATTTGGATGTAATTTTTTGGACATGGAGGCACCACAAATAAACTCTGATGCACCTGTGTGGGACACCCAAAAAAGGCGGGTCTGTTGGCCCACACTATAGTGCTCCAAAGTACAGATGTGGAAGCAGCTGCTGAGTGTCCTCTCCTTTACACTGATAAAAGTTTGCATTTCATTCTCCTTACAAACACATCATCTAGACTAAAAAATTATCCACAATACTTGATCAAAAATGGCAGATGTCTAATTACTTTTGTGGCTCTTAAATAAGCTAAAACCGCGGATAGTGGCCGAACGAAGTGTCGGTAACGTAACGAACGATTACTGTGCCCAACCTAGTTCAAAATATTACATTTTGGAAGGGAGTCCAATATGATAAAAAAAAAACAAACATGTCAGTTTATAAAAAGAATAATAGCAGAAACGTCGTCATTTTACTTACTTTTAGCGAGCATCCTCTTTATGATCCTCAACTGGTCTGGCTCCCTCAGTTTGAGGTCTGACCACCTCTTTCTGAGCTGCTCATTTGAGCGTTTCACCCCGAACTTCGCCCTCAGACTCTTCACAACTTTAGTGAGGATTTTGGCCTTCCTTCTATTTGGTTTGCTATACGGCCCATGCTTGGCATCATAATCAGCCTTGACCAAGATGTCCACCATCTCCGCCATCTCCGCCAAAGACATATTCGATGCCTTGAATCTCCTCCTTGATCATGACGTGTCCTCGGTCTCCGGGCTTGTCTCCTCGCTAGTTGCGGAATTATCAGACACCTGCTGTAACTCCGCCATATCTGTCTGCGCGCCGAAAGAGAAGGGGCGGGGAAAAGATGTAAGTTAGAACGTCATGGGCGGGCGACGTGTGCGGAGCGACGTGTTCGAATTTTGACGCATGCGTGGTGTGTATATAGCAAACACACATGTGACTATAGTACGTTCGGTGTGCGGAGAGAGGAGTTCAAGTGACGGACGTGCGAACGAAGGTATGTGATTTTGTGAGACTTGTTAAAATTGTTGGCCTATACTGTCTTGAGATTGTTGGAGGATATATATGCTGACTAGGATGTGAAGGAGGTTAGACTGTTTGCCTCACATTATTAAAATATAATTTATTTTACTTGCAGATACAATATGAATGTCTTTATTAGCGACAAAGAGTTCCTGGCGGAATTTATTGACCGGGTAAGGGAGCTGCCGGCTCTGTGGGAGATGAAAAACCCCATCCATAAAAAAAAAAAGGGGTGAGAAAAGCAGCGCTGGAGAAGCTGCTCCCATTTGTGCATACCAAGGTGCCCACAGCCACAGCAAAACAAGTGGACACTAAAATTGGGAGCTTGAGAGGTACCTACAGGACTGAACGCTCTAAGGTGCTGGCTTCTTAGAGGTCAGGAGCAGCAGCAGATGATGTTTATGTCCCGATTTTGTGGTACTACAACAGGATGTCCTTCCTGGATGACCACATTGAGACAAGGCCATCACTCTCCACTCTTCCCCCCAGACTTCCCTGCAGCCAACCTGAGCCTTCTCTGGAGCAAGAGGAGGCAGCCATCCTGGATGATCCTGATTTGTCCATCTGGAGCCAGGTATAGTATTAACTGAAAATGTATTGGGATAAAATTAATGTTTCCCAAATATGTCAGGATGAGAAACATACATTATTTTGTATTCCACAAGTGAAATCAGGATCTGTAGACATTATTCTGCACTTAATTGTGTGGTAAATAGTCAAGCTGATGTAGTGGTAAATTTAAAGCAAGGATTTATGCATTTACATTCTAATTGCTTCCATCAGGATTACAAAGTTTGATGCAAAGATTAAACCAACATATTAAACTATGTTCCTTTTTCATACACAGGATGAAATCAGCCAGGAGGAGGGTCTGGAAACTGTCAGGCAGGAGGAGGAAGGGCCCAGTGGCAGCCAGGAGGTGGCAGGGCCCAGTGGCAGCCAGGAGGTGGCAGGGCCCAGTGGCAGCCAGGAGGTGGCAGGGCCCAGTGGCAGACAGGAGGTGGCAGGGCAAAGGAGAAGCACCAGATCCCAGGTGCCTCCCATCCGGCTTCACAAAAGAGGCAGGAGGGACAGGACCACCAGTGAGGCAGCAATGGCCCTTATTAAAGAGGCCCATGCCACCCTCAAGGAGCCCACATCCCCTGAAGAGGCCATTGCCGGCCTAGTGGAGGCTTAGTTCAAGGTGATGAGCATGGAGCAACGCCTCCTATGCGAGCCCCTGCTCATCACCTTGCTCAACAAGGGGGTGATGTAGCAAATTACCCCCAATACCGCCATATGTGAGGTGGCCCAACTGACCCAACCTCAACTTCCACCTCCACCTTCCTCTTCTGCCCCACCCCCTTCTGCTACACCTCCACCTTCTGCCCCACCCCTTCTGCTACACCTCCACCTTCTGCCCCACCCCCTTCTGCTACACCTCCACCTTCTGCCCCACCCCCTTCTGCTACACCTCCACCTTCTGCCCCACCCCCTTCTGCTACACCTCCACCTTCTGCCCCACCCCCTTCTGCTACACCTCCACCTTCTTCTTCTGCCCCACCCCCTTCTGCTACACCTCCACCTCCTCCTCCTGACAGGAGTACACCTCCAGTGGGCCAGCCTCCAGCCAAACGAAGAAGGAAGGCTGCAGGAAAGGCTGCAGGAAAGGCTTCAGGAAAGGCTTCAGGAAAGGCTGCAGGGAAGGTTGCCAGGAAGAAGAGGAAGTGATGGCCTTGCTTCATTGTGGTCGGACAGAAGGCAGCCTGTTGTAGTACCACACACTTGGGACATATATCTCACCTGCTGCTGTTCCTGACCTCTGGGAGGCCAGCATCAGATTGTGTTCTGAAATGTGGGCCTTCTCAAGCTCCCAATTTTAGTGTCCACACAGGGTTGCTGTGTGCTCTGGGGTCCCTGGGATGCACAAATGGCAGCAGCTTCTCCAGCGCTGCCTTCTCTTTATTTAATTTATAAACATGAATAAATGTGTTTTTTGTTTAAGTTCATACTTGACTATGTGTATTTTTAAATAAACAAAATCAAGCTTTGGAGTAAGCAGATACATTTGACTGACAATAAAAGGCACAGATATCACCCCCCCAAAAGAATAACTAAATCTGATTAGCACAAAAACATGGTGTGAAATTTTAATAATATAGATTCCAAAATTAAATGGGAGATCGCTATCAAAACATTGAGAAATTATAATTAACATCATTTTGAAAAATCTAACCATTTAAATTATTCCTAAAAACTTGCACGATATAATACACATAAATCTTATAAAGAGCAGCATGAAAAAGGTTAAAAATAAGGCTCAACTCTGTGTGAATATCAGCAGCAAAAGAAGGTCACTCGTTTTGATTAATGTAACATTCTAACGAAGATTTCAAAGCAGAACATTTAAACGATGAAATATTTATGAGCGTGACGAATGTGCTCTCTCCCTTATGAAGGCTTGTTTTACCAGAAGATGCGCTCCCGTCTCATAGTTGCTTGTGAGCATGCGCGCTTTTGGAAGAGTCGTAAAAGCATACACACGAACCATTTTCTCGTCACAAAACAGGCCGACGAGAAACACGACGAGGAAATCTGGAATCCTGACGAGAAAATAGAGAGCAGGTTCTCTATTTTCTCGTCGAGATTCTCGGCAAGTTTCTCGTCGTAAAACCATACACACGAACGTTTTTCTAGACAAAAAAACTCTCGCGGCACTTTTCTTGACTGTTTTGGACGAGAAAATCGGTCGTGTGTACGAGGCCTAAGTGTTTGGTGCAGACATTTGTGAACAACTCTTCAAGGAAGACCCCTGAGACGGACGTGGTGAACAGTAAGGTAACGGCAGGCCCGAAATTTTAAACCAGCGACCCCTTCGGGGGTATTGCTACAATTAAAACAAAAGCCCAAAAAAAGCAAAAAAAACAACAACAACAATGCAGCCTAACAAAGGCCCTATTAACATACAATATAAAACCAATATACCGTATAATAAATAAAAACCCATAAATAATACTCTATAAAACAAAGATCTACTTTTTATATGAATTGGGGAAATTTTGCTGCAAAAAAGCATATACAAAAACGGACAATCTGTTTTGCTAAATGTAAACTGCTGTGGGACTGAAAAAAAATGGCAGAAAAAGTACGGATTGGAAGTTGAATAACAGTCATTAAATAAAATATTAATAGTTGGAGAGGGGAAAGAATTTTTTTTATATACTGTATTTATTGGCGTATAACACTCACTTTTTTACCCTGAAAATAGAGGTTAAACTGTGCCTGTGTGTTATACGCAGGGGGCTGTGGAAAGTTTTTTTCCTGAAACTTCCCTCTTAAAGTTAGGGTGTGTGGTATACGCCTGTGCGTGTTATACACCGATAAATATGGTATGTGTCTGAAAAAGTCCAATTTTAGGAACCTCAACCATGCCCTGACTCCTAAAGTAATATGACATCTGTCAGGAGGATGTAACACCAATTGGGAGATCAATTTTCTTGTCTAGGAGTTTGCAGAACACCAAATGCAGCTTCCACAGTATACATCTTGGGAAGGTCCAGCCTCATAATAGGAAACACACAGAGCAGAGTGCAGAGAAGTGCTAGCAATAAAACAAGATTTATAAAAAAAAAACATCACCCACTTACATATAAAAAAGGAGTAGTCCATCCACAGCAAAGCAGCAGGAGCATCTGACCACTCTAAGGTCTCATGGTGACAGGTGCATGGGATGAAGAACCAGGACCCACAGTACAGCTATAGCAGAGCAGCCTTAGGCAGAAGCCGCTTATGCAAAGGCCAGCAGTGACAGGCAACCAGTGCTCAGAGTCAGAAAAGAGGAAGACAAAGGCGTACAGCTAACGGCTCCCTGCAAAAATTGAGCTGTAAAAGGGTCTGGAAACACAGATAACAAATTTATGGGCATCAAGCCCCTTTGTCAATTCTGGTGGCCAGTAGTACAAAGAAGATAATTTATAAACTAAATGACAGAAAAAACAGGGTCAATGTTCTGGTTTTCCTGCCATTTAGTTTATAATTTATCTTCTTTAAACTGCTGGTCACCATGCTTGACAAAGGATCCTAATGCCCAGAAACATGTTGTCTGTGTTTACAGACCCTTTTACAGCTGGATGTCAGCAGTACAAAAAATAAGTTTATCCTAAAATAAAAACCCCGTCAACATAAAGTAAAAAACAATATATCCCCAAAATTTGTAAAAACCCCATAATACTGCCCCCTGAAACAAAAGCCCAGTTTGCTATTTATGAGACAGCAGCTAAAAGTGACAGCTGACATCATATTAAATTGACACTAAAATATGGTCTAAAAAACCCCCCAAAAATTCTAAGTATTTATTCTTAGCGTAAAAAAGTACCTTCTATTGCTTGCAGCATCCTTCACTTCAAGTTTCTTTTTTTGTGTGTTGCTGTGCTCAGACTTTCTGTTAGAAGGTGGCTATGTTCATTCTCCATGGTCCCACTGTGTTCAGGAACATAGCCACCCTCTCTTGTCCACTCCTGAGATAGGCTAGGCCGGGACTGTGAACTCTGGAATGTGTAGTGTGCATAGGGCAGTGCAGACTTCAACTAACATGCACTGCTCGTTCCAAACAATAATAGATTACAGGGCCATTAAATTGGAACTTAAAGTAGATCTCCACCCAAAAGGGGAAGCTCCGCTCGTTCGCACCCTCCCCCCTCCACTGCCACATTTGGCAATTTTTGAGGGGGGAAGGGGGGAGCAGGTACCTGGTTTTGACCGGTACACGCTCCCATTTCCGGCTAAGATCGCCACCGTGATCTCCAACTATGTCCGGCCCCTCCTCCTTCCCCCCACTGCCTTCTGGGGGAGCGGGTACCTGGTTTTGACAGGTACCCTCTCCCACTTCCGGGTAAGATCGCAGCGGCAATCTCCGACTATGTCCAGCCCCTCCTCCTTCCCCCCACTGCTTTCTGGGACACGCACAGGTCCCAGAAGATGGCAGAACTGTGCAGCACAACTTGCACATGCACAGTAGGAAACCTTCAGGTTTCACAGACGGTTTTCATTAGTGAAGATGCCAGCACCTGCACCCGAAGCCGATTGAAGAAGGCTAAACCTACTCCCACTCCCATTCAAAGCCTACTCTATCTAACTCTGAAAAGAAAAGATCGCTATACTTACCTATTCTGAAGCCACTCCGGTCCAGTCCCATGATCTCTCCAGTGGCAGCTTCTGCAAAGAGAGGAGGTCGCTGACAACGGCTGCAAATGCCTGCGTGGTGACGTCACCCATAGGCTTACTATGGGGCACTCGTTGCAAGCTATCCCTCCTCTACATTGAAGCCACTGCTGACAGCTGATTATGGGACCGGAGGGGCTTCAGAATAGGTAAGTATACACATATTTTCTTTACAGAGTAGATAGAATAGGCTTAAAATGAAGGTGGAAGTAGGTTTAGCTTTAGTTATATTTTGACTGGACTTCCATGTTAACTCCAAAAAGGGTTAATCGACTTGCTAGGAGTTTGCAAGGACATTTAGAAGCATTTTGGAGTCCTGCAATAAACAGTCTGAGACAATCTAAGAGAATCTGTCTCTGTGAAAAATGGCCTTCCTTTTTTTCTACAATATGTCTGCACAAATTTATGCAAAAAATATGTTTATTGAAAAGGAAAATTGCTATAGGGTGGTATGCTGCAAGGGGTGCAAGAAATTAAGATTTTCCAAACACACTATTACAAGCCTCCTTAAGAACCAAATAAAACCTACAATCCTTTTTTTTTGTTTGATGCCTTTATTTATTTTTTACATGTTTTAATACAGTTTAATATCTGAAAAATGTGTTTTACTGCTCCTTTGAGGGTGCAACAAGCTATGAGCCTACTCTCACAAGGAATAAGCAGTGTTTAAACAAACACAATTGTAAGAATTCTATCTCCAAAATGCACTACTTCAGAACACACGCAATGCCCCTGATAGTATGTGACTAAATCCTCCCAAAGGCCAGAAAAAAAACAACACAATTGTTTCTTTATTTCAAGCCTTCAAATTTTATGTGCTTGAATACAGTTTAAGTTCTAAAATATGCAGTATGTCTTGTACACTGTCAACGGAGCAGATTGCTGTGCCCCAGCTGGCGATGTTTATTCCTTTAGATACCTCCCATTTCACACTGAACTAATTTTGCAATTTTTCACATACATATTGCAACCTTTGCAAGTGATCCCTCCTAAACCATAGATTTTCTGAAAGAAAATTGGAAAATGTGGACTGTGTACATCATGTGATATTTGTGCACATTTTTATCATTGATCATTTTTATAAAAATCCGCTAAAATGATTAACACTTTAAAAAATATAATCTACAGGATTCCTACTAAATCTAAAGGAAAGGACTGTATTTTGTCAAACAATAAGGCTCCATTCACACCTGGGAATTCTGGAATCGTGTGCGATTCTGTCCTCTATTCCAGAATCAATAGGCAAAACGTGGGATGCATTTGTGATGCCATTAATCGCACTGCAATTGCAGCAGATCTCAACGCGCGACACTGTTGCCCGAAAGAAGCTCCTGCCCCTTTTTGAGTGACAAGCTTTGCTCGTTGTGATATTGCCGCAATTACAGCGTGATTTATTGTGCAACAACTGCAGCAAAATTGCGCCGCGATTGGGTTGCCACTAGAAGTAATGCATCGCAAAAGTGTCCCGCGTTTTGTCGATGTTCTGGAATTGCGGGTACAATCGCCCGTGATTTCGGAATGTCCAAGTGTGAATGAAGCCTAAAAAATATTTTCAAATGTAAAATTGTGTATTTTTACTAACAGTGAGAATTAAAGGTGAGAAAAACATGAAATAAAAAATCAAAATAAGCAATATACACTAAAACCTTTATTACTTCTACTACCTAGTGTTATACTAAAAAGTTGGCAAAAAAATGATTCCTGAACCTAATGTGTGCAGGGATACATTATATCTATAATACAAAATGGGTGTGTGATGTATGCTTGTGTAGAATCCGTCCTGCATGCTGAGCCACCAGTGGGTTGAACAAAATAACAGACTCCGTTCCCCCATGGAGGTGGATGGGGGAATCCTCCCAGCTGTGTCTTTGTATTCTGACAGCAGGGAGACTTCCCCACTGTCAGAATATACTGAGCAGCGTTGTGCAGGGTTGGGCCGAACAATCCCTTGTTCGGTTTGCACCAGAACTTTCGAAAATCGTGAAAGTTCGGAACCTAATAAAAAACCCCAATGAAGTCTATGGGACCTGAACTAGAAAAATCGAAATTGCCCATTTTGAAGGCTTATATGCAAGTAATTGGGCATACAATGGATATGGGGGTCTGGGCAGTGCTCTGGGGGACATGTGTCAATAAAAAAAAAGTTATTAATGCTTAAAGTGAAAGCATAAAAATGAAAGAGTCCTTTCAATATAGTGCCTGGGGGTTCCCTTAGTCTACCTGTATGAAAGGAATACAAATGGTACTTGAAGTACCTGACAAACCACCCTGGGGCTAATGGTGCAACCTTACCAGAACTCTCAGGCACCGTGAGACATTTCTTAGAACAGAAGATACACAGAAGTAAGTTCAAAGACAATGGCTGCTTTATTTGGGCGTGCATACAGTTATATTTGGTGTGACACACCCAATCAGAATTGATTACAGTAATATCATGAATATGTTTAAACAAGTCAGTGACCTTCATCATCCCTACGTCATCATGAGTTAACACAAGTCAACAGGCCATCTGGCGATGACTCATTCTGTCCCAGACACATCAACCCACAATTCTTTATTTATACATAGCACCAGCATCTTTCCAAACATCAGCAGATAGTTGCAGATCTAAACTATTCTGTATACTGAAATGGCTGAACATGGTGTATTCATGAGAAGGCCCGATTACAACAATCCTCTCTTTTTTTTATTTTTATTTTCAAGAACGTGACAATCACAAAACTCAATATGCCTCCCCCCCCCCCCCGACATATGCCCCTGGGCCACTTTCCCACAAGTTTACCACCACACTAAGCATGCAAAAATAGAAAACAACAAACACATAATCTCAGCTGCATAGCAATTTGTCCATGAAATACTAAGGAGGAAGGGGCGTGACAGGGGCGTGACAGTCCATAAAAGCAAGTGGGAGGGGCATGATAGCCTTTAGGACAAGAATAAAAAATAGTCCCCAAATAAATACACAAAAAAAAGTCTCTTGTATGGCTTCTGAATGTCCATTAAATTGTAAGAAGGAAGGCAAAGGAAATGCAAAGGAAATGTCCACATTATAATTCTTACTCTCCTCAACCTTTCCCAAAACCTTTGGTTCGATTCTGTGATCAGCCATATGTACAGTCATGAATTCTCTACCCCAGACACTGCCTCTTTGTAAGGACAGAACTTGATATTCACAAACAAACTGGAACTGATTCATTGGGCTAGACTTGGGTCTTCAGGCTGGCACATCTGGATCTCTCTTGTGATGCTCACTGGAATTTTGTAGACCTTGGGCGTGCGTCATCTGGCTAGCCCTCAAGGTGTCATTCCCAGGAACAATTTCCAACAGGAGTCCGCCTTTAGTCAACTAAGCACCTCCTATGGTGTTTGAACGATCAAGGATGAAAAAAGAAGATTTCCATGTAAAATCTGTAGTCATCTCTTCATCCGGATAGGGTATGGGGCAGGGTATGAATGGGGTGGAGGGTATGAATGGGGTGGACATTTCTTCATGTGCATGGGGCTGTGTGTGAATGCTGGCTGGCTGGGGCGGATACTCCTCATCTGACATGAATAATCACAGAACCTTCGTGATGAATTCAGGCCTTAACCATTTGGGGTATTAAAAATAATATTCTTCATTGATTCAAACATAAGTAAAGCATGTTTCTCAGCAATGGTCTTCATTATATAGATTCAACATATTTAACTAAACACCTTTTTTAAATCCAGTATTATAGCAGAACTCTAACAAAATGTCAACACCTTTAGTTTCTTCTATCCCCAGGACTCAAATGGACCCGAGGGACAGAACATTTTACCCAAACCCAAAAACTTCCCACCTTTGCAAATATATCTGACCATCAGCAACAAACAAAACATTTGATGGATAAACAATATTTCATCATTCAAAAGGTAAATATCCAGAATAGTCATTCTGGCTGCTATTCAAACAAACTTTCCCATCACATTTTAGTACCTCATGGACTCAATATATGCAGCAATGTATTTCGATCCTTAATTTCAGTAACTCTTCAAACATTTTTCCCAAATTTCACCCTTCTGTTACCAAAATCCCTTTATCAATTTTTAATTTAACCCCAAACTTTTAGGGAACACAATATGAGACAACCTGTTGTGTACATTTTAAACACACACTTAGAATACTCTACTAATCAAAATGATACCCTGTGCGTTCATTAAACACAATACAACCACTTTCTCATTCCACATTCATTTGGCCATTCCATTCATCCTTCATTTTTCCATATTTTTTCTTTTAGAACACCTTCTAAACACCTTAATATTTGTTTCTAGTGCATAAGATTACACAATCTTAAAGTCACTTCCTCTTTCTTTACCAACCACATTTCATCTGGCATAGCACCTGGAATACATAACTTCCCTTTATTTACTTTCATAGCATGGATTCCTACTTTTAAACCTTCATATTCTTAAACTTGTATTAACCAAATAAGACAAAATTGAAAACACTTTAAAATTCCCAATCATTGTTAAAACATCTTAAACACAATTAACTCCATTTGCATAAATGATCATTCCCTTGCTTCATAACAGGCAATGTCCCTATACAATGCAAAAACTCCTCTTTTCCCCGTACGATCTATTCTTTTTATAACATATTTTTTCCCTACATAAAACACCACTCTAGGTTCTGTTCTTTGATAACAGTATAATGTCATTTACTGAACACCTCGGAACCCAGGGCAATTATATCAATCCGATCTAGAGCACATTTGCCAATATCGAAAAACCACCTTTTAATTTCAACAACGCAAAGACAAACAACTTAGAATAAGCAACTAAACAGTCCTTAAAGTCAGACTTCAAGGCTCCCCGTTCCAACTGGTGTGACCCAAATCACAGTGATTCCGGAAAAAGGCTCTTGCACCACTTTGTTCAGACCCCGGTGTGACACGTTCCCACACGGTTTTCATGGGTCGCACGAAATCGCACTGCAAAGTTGCATTGCAAATCGCGCAACCCTGGGACTGCAACAGTGGAAAACAGAGCCCAACTGAAACAATCAAACAATAAAAACACCCCATGTATAAATTGAAATGCTACACTTAAGAATTTGTATCTGACCAGATTTCCCCAAAAAACAAAAACATTTGGTACCAGCGCATACATGTAATTTACCTGTGTTGTGTCACACTTCCCCTTTAATATTCCCAATTAACTATGCATTGGGCATGGGCCTAATATGTGCCCAACACATTTCATGAAGACTGACAATAGTTGCAACATTTTACCAACAACATGTATAACATATTTTAAATCTATATAGATAATTCTTCTCAATTAAATCCTCCTTTATCATTCACTCTCCAGTCCAGAAAATCTCTCTGACTTGTTGAATATGAAATGCAAATATAGCTCTGCGCACCTTTTGTACCTGTGCCTGTTGCTGAACTGTGATCTGCACTGATCTGCACATTTTACCGACCCACCTGTACTAACCCATTAGAACTTCAACAACATAAACAAACAAACAGGGTACGTTTACACAAAAATCCTTATTTTAACGACATACTGATAATCCAAATTTTAAACCTGGCCCGGGGCACTTTACCTTCCCTATTTTAAACAAAAACTCTAATGCCGAGTACACACGGCCGTTTTTAATGCCATTGAAAAAAACAAAGTTTTTCTCGACGTGATTCTTCTCAAGCCTGCCTTGCCTACACACTATTGTGAAAAAAAAATGCTCGAGCAAAGCACGGTGACGTACGAAATGTACAACGGCACTATAAAGGGGAAGTTCCATTCGGATGGCGCCACCCTTTGGGCTGCTTTTGCTGATCCTCGTGTTAGTAAAGTTTGGTGAGAGATGATTTGCTGATTACAGCGTAACGAATGTGCTATCTCCATTCTGAATGCTAGTTTTACCAGAACGAGCGCTCCCGTCTCATAACTTGCTTCTGAGCATGCACGTTTTTTTCACGTCGTTAAAGCCTACACACGGCCGTTTTTCACAACGAGAAAAACGATGATGTGAAAAACGACGAGAAAAAATAGAGCATGTTCCAAATTTTTAATCGCCATTTTTCACGTCGCGAAAAATGCTCTGGAGCCTACACACGATCATCTTTAATGACCAAATTAAAAATTGAATTTTTCTCCTCATGAAAAATGGTCGTGTGTACGTGGCATTACTGTGTTAATTTCTATAACTGCTTAAAACCTTCTGTCTCGACTGCCCTTGAAAATCAATTCCTCAAAGATACTTCATAATCAATAAAATTAAAATGAATATCTCTGCATTTGCTACAGCAAAGCATGAAAAAAAATCGATCAAAAAATCAATTCGTCCATGCCTGGTATGCAATACCGATAAAAAAATCCCAACATTTCAACGTCCCCTTTAAATCTATCTTATACAGCTCCGACTGCTAACTTCCCGTTTTTAAAAGTACTTTCTCTATTTATTTATTTTTCCGTGTCAGTTTCTCTGTAAAAACAAAAGTGCATTGAAAAAGCCGCCCCGAATGCAAACCTCCTTTAATAAAGTAACTCAAATCTCTCTCCACCTTCTAACTTCACTTGCTCATACCCTCTAAAAGTAGGATGTTTTAACTAAAACACCTTTAAACTCACTTACTATACCTCATCACAAAATAGGGTGTTCTCCGAACACTCCCTTACCTTACACAACCCCCTCCCACCTAACACTTAAAAAAACTTCAAAATACCACTCTGATACCATTCCAAAAGTTACCAAACCAAATTACACATTTTTCAGGCAGAATCAAGCACCTATAATTCTAAAGCTCTATAAACAAAATTTTACTTTACTCTAATTTAATTTGTCCCTTTTTTTTTGAACAACAAAACACAGTGGAAATAGGACTGCCGTACCTCTCACAGCCCCGTATTCCACACACACACAACAAGTAAATTGCCTTATACTTCTACGCAAATGCAACAGAAAAGAAGAAGCAAGATTAGCAAAAGTTTGTGGGTCCCGGTAGTAATTGCCCTATTAACCCCTCTGTGTCAGGCCTCGTACACACGACCGATTTTCTTGGCAAGAACCAGCAAGAAACTTGCTGGCAGAGAGGTCTTGCCGAGTAAATCGGTCGTGTGTACGCGGCTATCGGGTTTCTCGTCGAGAAAACCGACAAGTAACCTCGACGAGAAAATAGAGAACCTGCTCTCTATTTTCTCGTCGAGATTCTCCTCGGCATGTTTCTCGACGAGAAAAGTGAGTGTGTGTACACTTACCTGTCCTCCCGGAAGCCCGCGCATGTTCGAAATGAATTCGACGCATGCGCGGTAGCTTCCTAGGCATAGGTAGGGTATACCAAGATGGCGGCGACGGCATCGAATGTGACGAGCGCATGCTCGTCGTAGTCGATGATGTCACCGCGTACGCTCCATTCAAAGAACCGCGGGTTCTTTGAAACGAGCGTGTGTACACTCGGCTGGGACAAGTTTCTTGTCCAAGAATCTCGTCGAAAAAAACGACATGTTTTTTTCAACGAGAATCTCGGCCGTGTGTACGAGGCCTCAGTTTCACTACCGACACTTTTCTTTTCCCCTCCTTCTCGTAAAGAGGTGGTGTAACGTTACATTTTAAACTTCTAGGCTTACCAAAAGCCAGGGCTTTCCAAAAGCCACTTCTTAACAGGCATGGTCCCTCCCTCATTTTTTTTATTTAAAAGACTAAGGTTTTTATCAGAGCTGAGGCAAGAAAACCTTACCACAGGTGAATACCTTATCTCATCAAGTCCTGAATTCAAATCAGGGACGAGCCCCCACTGAAAGGAATACAAATGGTACTTGAAGTACCTGACAAACCACCCTGGAGCTAATGGTGCAACCTTACCAGAACTCTCAGTCACCGTGAGACATTTCTTAGAACAGAAGATACACAGAAGTAAGTTCAAAGAAAATGGCTGCATTATTTGGGCGTGCATATAGTGATTTTTGGTGTGACACACCCAATCAGAATTGATTACCGTTTGGGAGGGGGGAGTGGTTAGTGAAGGGATACAGTAATATCATGAATATGTTTAAACAAGTCAGTGACCCTCATCATCCCTACGTCATCATGAGGTAACACAAGTCAACAGGCCATCTGGCGATGACTCATTCTGTCCCAGACACATCAATCCACAATTCTTTTTTTTTACATAGTGCCTATACCAGCATCTTTCCAAACATCAGCTGATAGTTGCAGATCTAAACTATTCTGTATACTGAAATGGCTGAACATGGTGTATTCATGAGAAGGCTCGATTACAACACTGTAAAGTAGCACATCTCTACTGTATAAAGCAGCTGCTGCAGCAATAATTGCATTTATTAAGCCAAAAAAATGAAATTTTCCCTGCAAGCATTCTTTATTTTGTAAGCAACGGTTTGGGGAGCCAGTCTGTATGATGAGTCCACGAGGGGTGCACATGCACATAATAGCCAGAGGTGGCAGTAAAGAGCTTGATGTCTGAGCTCAATGACACAGAGCAGCAGAGGCTGCCGAGATTGTTTCTATAGTGAACAACACGGCTCCCCTTCACCCGCTCCTGCCTTCTCCATGCCGGGCCCCTTACAGTTGTATCGGCTGTCCCCCCTGACGGCGGCCCTGTTTACATATACTGTATATTATGCATTCACATCAGTCCCTGTCCTCAAGGAGCTTACAATCTTAGGTCCCTTGCTCACATTCATACATACACATACAAGACCAATTTACCTACCAGCATGTCTTTGGAGTGTGGGAGGAAACCACAGCACACACACACAGGCACAGGGAGAACATGCAAACTCCAGGCAGGTAGTTCCATGACAACCCTAGTGCTGCTTGTTGGAAGTGCTAACCACTTAGCCACTGTGCTGCCCAATTGTAAGATCATTTTAAGATTGCCAGCTTCTCTGCCAAGTTAAAATATATGTTCCTAACCTGCCTACCTAAAAGAGCCACAACACGCTTTCCTACTCTTTTCCCATAACTCTTCAAATGGTAGCCTGCACCTGGGTGCTTGGTCTTTATATGGGGGGCTTTCCAAAAGCATCTGTGGGCATAAGTATGGGTAGGCAAGGCATCAGTTTTCATTACTGGACAAAAGAATCTGGACTTATAGGGGCATATTTACTATAACTCCAGGAAGTACTGAGCACATCGCAAAAAATAGCTCCAATTTTTGACAATTAAAAATTCCATGCGCGAATTTGCGAATGAAAAAGAGCGCTATTAGCAGCAAACAAGTGTTAGTAAATGTGAAATCAGCGCTAATTAGCGAATCCGCGTACGGGCAAATGCCAATTTCCACTAAGTTTTTATATAGCACTGCACTGTAACCATGATCCATGTATGTGAAAGAAACATTTTTATATGAGATGTGCTCTATCTATTGATGTATATTGCAATTAGGATTCCTAGTTTTTTTCCTTCTTTTGCTAACGAATGCAGTTATGAAGGATTATTACATAGAAATGTCTGCTATTATGTAAAATTACATGTATTAAACATTTAGGTTACCTATTTGTTGTATGTTGTTTTTTTCATGTTTTCATTTAGGTGGCTATAAAGCGGTAATTATTTATGTTCATTCTTTAACCACTTCTCTACTGTGCACGAAAACCCCCTTCCTGCCCAAGCCATTTTTCAGCTTTCAGCGCTGTCACATTTTGAATGACAATTGCGCGGTCGTGCGACGTGGCTCCCAAACGAAATTTGTGTCCTTTTTTTCCCACAAATAGAGCTTTCTTTTGGTGGTATTTGATCACCTCTGCGGTTTTTATTTTTTGCGCTATAAACAAAAGAAGAGCGTCCAGTTTGGAAAAAAAACACTATTTTTTACTTTTTGCTATAATAAATACCCATTTTTTTTTTAAATAAAATTTTCCTCAGTTTAGGCCGATACGTATTCTTCTACATATTTTTGGTAAAAAAAAAAAATCGCAATAAGCGCGTATTGATTGGTTTGCGCAAAAGTTATAGCGTGTACAAAATAGGGGATAGATTTATAGCATTTTTATTTTTTTATTTTTTTATTAGTAATGGCGGCGATCTGCGATTTTTTATTGTGACTGCGATATTGCGGCGGACACATCGGACACTTTTGACACATTTTTGGGACCATTCACATTTATACAGCGATCCCTGCTATAAAAATGCATTGATTACTGTATAAATGTGATTGGCAGGGAAGGGGTTAAATATGTTCCCTCAAAGTGTTCTTACTGTGGGGGGAGGGGACTGACTGGGGGAGGTGACCGATGGTTGTCCCTATGTACAAGGGACACACCATCGGTCCCCTCTCCCTCACAGGACGTGGATCTCTGTGTTTACACACAGAGATCCACTTTCCTGCTCGTTTCCCGGGCAATCGCGGGTGCCCGGCGGCAAAACCGGGGCCTTGTGAACGCGGCGGGTGCGCGCGCGCCTCCTAGCTCGTTTTAAAGGGAGGACGTCATATGACGTCCTCCCAGAACGAGAGTATCCTCCGCCCGCCGTCAATTGACAGTGGGCGGGGGACAAGTGGTTAATCATACTACACTATTATGCAGGTCTTGTACTTAGCACAATGGCTTAGTGGTCTGCTCCCATGTCTATACAGCTCTCATATTACAAGTTCAAATACCAGCCAACCTACCATCCAACAGCTATGTTTATTATTTGCACAAGCAAATTAAAATAAACAAACAAAGAAATGTAAACTGCCCATTAGCTAGTGTGTGATATTTGGAAGTCCACACCATAATATTATTGAATAAAAGTGCATTGGCTAATTGGCATTCACCTATTTTCAGCATATACTGCTTTGGCTAATTGGCTAATAGGCATTTGCCTTTTTTCACCAATACAATCTTTTAGTATCTCTCTGTGGGATTTGAACCCATGAGTGCTTCGAAGCCTGAGTTTTTCAAGGTAGAAGTGCTGACCACTAGCCTATTGAGCGTAGCACAAACATCTACTAGTGTGTGTAGATTAAGGAGATATTTCTTGCACCTACAGGTAAGCCTTAATCTAGGCTTACCTGTAGATGCAAGTTGTCTAAGTGGGTTTACAACCACTTTAATATTATTGTAACAACCATGCTCATGCTGATGTGGCATTGGCTAATAAGCATTCGCCTCTTTTCAGCATATGCTGCTGAGTGTTTGATGGTGGGACTACTTTATATTCTAGGTATAATAGTACTCAGCACAGTGACTTAGGCCCCTTTCACACTTGTGCGACCTGAAAGTTGTGTGATTTTGATGCGACTTTATGCAATGCCTGTGTAATCTTGAGGTCTATGGACGCAGGAGTCGCAGGGAAAGGCGCGCAAACTTCCGTCTGCATTTTTTCTGCGATCCCAGGGAATGCCTGTGTAAACTTAAGGTCTATGAACCTCAACTCGTATCAAAGTCGGACCAAAGTAGTACAGGGACTACTTTGAAGTCGGTGTGACTTGAAGTTTCACAGATATAAATGGTACACATTGAAAATCATGGGGTATGACTTGTCATGCAACTCTGATGACCAAAGTCGCAGGAAAAGTCGCTCAAGTGTGAAAGGGGCCTCAGCCCGACTTTGTGAGCGATTTCAGAGACATCAGTGCACTTTCCTGCACAGATGTCTAGTGAAATCACATAGGTCTCAACTGTCCCTGATTTGGAACAAAGTCCCTCTGTCCCTCTTTCCTCCTCATTTGTCCCTCATTTTGTTCAGATCTGTATAGTTTTATAAAAAATGCAATTTTTATCTTTCAAAAAGTGTTTCCCAGCGCTAAACCTTTCATCTAATTTCTAAATTGCTTTGTTTGTAAATTCCCAAAGCCAATCTAAAGGGATATTATTGTTAAAAAAAAAAGCACTTGGGGGTTTAACTAATATTTTTTTTTTATAATTCTCCTTTAAGAAGGTGTTTTAGGAGGTGTGTACTATGCCTACATACTTTTGCTAATAGTTGCCCCTTATACCCATCTCAAAAAGTTGGGAGGTAAGAAATCGCCTCCTGAAGTCGCCCAAAGTAGTGTAGGAACTACTTTTGGGAATCTGTGTGGCGTCGCACCAATTCGGACAGTTCTATTGCCGACAATAGGCGCCGATTTGGTCTGCAATTTGACATGTCAATTCAGAGCTATGTGAACATGGGTTAAGTTGCATAGATATGAATGGAACTCATAAGGGGGGGGGATACTTTTAATGCGACTCTGAGGTCCAAAGCTGCATGAAAAGTCACATAAGTGTGGAAGTAACCTAATGAGATTAAATGATAACACCTTTGAATAAAGCCCCATTTGCACTTGTGCGACCTTAAAATTGCACAGCTTTGCCATGACTTGAAGCAATGTCTGTGTTATCTTGTGGTGTATGGACCTCAAATCGCATCAAAGTCAAACCAAGGTAGTGCAGGGATGAATTTTCCCCACTTTCAGGATGCACAAGTGACAATAGGGCCAAATTCAAAGATATCCTTGAATCTCTTTCACACTGCTGCGACCTGAAAGTCACCCTAATTTGCTGCCACTTTGTCGCTGCAACTTGGCCCCAACTTCTGGGAATGCCTGTGTAATATTGCGCCCTATGTACCTCAAGTCACATGAGGCTCTGTTTCCACTATTGCAACCCTAAATTCGCATGATTTTGCCGCAATTTTTTGCCGCGATTTTGATGCGACTTGGAGCAATGCCTGTATATTCTTGAGGTCTATGGACCTCAAGTCGTATCAAAGTGGGACCAAAGTAGTGCAGGGACTACTTTGAAGTCGATACGACTTGATGTCGCACAGATATGAACCATACTCATTGGAAATCATGGGGTATGACATGTCATGCGACTTTGCAGTCCCAAGTTGCATGACAAGTCGCCCTAGTGAAAACCGAGCCTGAAAGTCACACCAAAGTAGTACAAGGACTACTTTGAAGTTGGTCTGACTTAAAGTAGCACAGATATGAATGGTTATCATTGAGGATCATAAAAAGTCGCCCAACTGTGAATAAAGTCATATATATTTTAATAGAAAGGAGCTCTCATTTATACTTGCATAGTCCTTACTGATTTACATCAGCAGAACAAATGCAGGAAGTAGTGATGTGTGCAAATGGGCCAGAAGCAAATGTGTAGTGATAACAAACAAATCAATGAAGCCCACCCACACCAAATCCACCCCCACCTTGAGTAAGCACAAGTACATATCCTACACTTACCCAGCAAATCAACAGCACTTCCTCTATGCTAAAGAGGGAGCTCGCCATGTCCACCTAGATGGAGATCCTGACCAGCACAGGAACTTCCGGGTGATTACAATGACTCATTTCCAGGTCAGGAGGTGAAACCACGCTCTGTTGATTGCAGCTGCGAATATTTGATCTCAATCACACTTAGAATTTATTATTTGCAGATATGCAAATCTGTATTTCTACATATGATATTTGATGGTAAACTTAAGGGAGTTTGAAAAGGAATGGTGTCTCTGGCATAGCAGCAGGTGAATTACAAAGGCAAAAGGCCCAGTTTGAGCTCTGCTTCACACTGACAGCGGGAGGAAATCGTTCAGCTGAACTCACACGATTTCATTCCCGCATGTCAGTCCCGACTGCAGGGGGGGGGGGGGGGACGTCTGAGACATCTGTGCAGGTTTCTGCACTTATATCAATACAAATCACACCAATTAGAACAGCGCAATTGCCACCGATCTGACATGTCAAATCGCACCAATGTGAACCAGAGCTGACACATACAACACTGCCTATCCTCCAGCTGAATTCATTACCTGCAATTCTCCACAGCTGTTATAAAGATTCCACCTTCATCATTTACTTGCAGGTGTGCTGAAGCCTAGGTTTACATTGGGGCGATTTGTCATGCAATTTCAGAAATCAAATCACATGACTATTGGCGGCAATGGCACTGTTCCAATCGATGCAACCCCAATTTTGTGGCGCCGCACCGATTTGCAAAAGTAGTTCCTGCACTTCAATAGACATTTCTGTATGAAGCCACACAGATGTCTATCAAGTAGTACCTAAAATCGCGCTAGCTTAAGTGAAGTAGCGCGATTTCAAAGTAGCATCAATGTGAACAAGGGCAAAGAGATTCATTTTTTGGTGCACTAATCCATATAGAAATAAAATATTAAGGATTTTGCACTTTGCCAAAAAAAAAAAAAAAAAAAAAAAAAAAAAAAACACACACACACACCAAAGCTCAATAACGTACTTTTATTTTGCCAGCAGAAACAAAATTATGGACATTCATTTACTAGCTTCAAAAAAAATTTGGACAGGATACATGGTGCTACATTTAGCAATTGGATTTTAAGGGTCCTGCTCATAGGAGCTTACAATCTAAAATTTGTCAAAACCTTAGAGTGCACACAGCTTTACTTTTAGTATATAACGGGCAACACCTCACATTTTTATCTGCAAGAATATAGAAACATACTCAAGTCATTATTCTTACAAAGCATTCCAACATAATATTAAAAAAGACACATGTTCAAAACCCCCACCCCACATATACATACATTGGTGACCATGTTCTGCTGGAAGCTGTATTTCTGTGTACATGATTAAGCAATGAGATCCAAGAGTAGAAGGTCAGCAGATGCTTCCAAACGATTTTGCACGGTCAGACAGGAACAATACAAACACAATTTTTGATTGAAAAAATGCACAAGAATTTCAGCAAATAACACTAGTTGGGGGGGGGTGGGGGGATTTGTCAATCTGCACAATATCATTCCTTCTCCCCCCGCAAATCACAGCAAAACACCTGGCCTTCTCAGACCAAACGATCCCCCATACTGCAGGCCTTTATATAAGAGAGGTTGTATTGCTAGCAAACTGACACACGCCCAATAGAAGTACACGCCCACCAGTATCTTTCAATCTGTCTCTTTGTGTATGTCTAAAGTGATTTCACCTGATGGGCAGGAACACATAATACTATTTACAACTGTGTTAGCCCTTGGCTATGTGCATCAAATCTCCAACTACAGGCCAAAGATCCAAGTCCATTTGCATGCACATAAACAAAGCAACAGTTTTCTAAGCATATGTACCTGTGCAGTGTAAACCATACAATTTTAAATGTCCAAGTCCCTGGGCATGATTAGTGCTAACAAACATTAACATCGGGCCCTGGCTCCAATGAGCTTCCAATCTAAAGTCCAAAATAAACTTTCTTACATTAGAGACTATTTTGACAGGAGACAAATAAAATGCCAGCATGTCTTGGGATTGTGTTGAGAAACCCACACATGGAAAACATATAAACTTCAACATAAGCATTAGCATGTTGGGAAATTGAACCAGCAACCCCAGTGTTGCTAGACGGAATTGCTGCCCACTTAGCCACCAGGCAGCCTCACACATGTTCTCTGAATCTCTGTGGTGTGAACCAGCCCTAGGTCCATAGCCAAGTTCCGTGTCTCCAAGCAATGTACAATATATTGGCCTAAGTATTGGGACACCTGCCTTTAAACGCACATGAACTATAATCGCATCCCAGTCTTAGTCCGTAGGGTTCAATATTGAGTTGGCCCACCCTTTGCAGCTATAACAGCTTCAACTCTTCTGGGAAGGCTGTCCACAAGGTTTAGGAGGGTGTCTATGGGAATGTTTGACCATTCTTCCAAGTGCATTTGTGAGGTCAGGCACTGATGTTGGACGAGAAGGCCTGGCCTGCAGTCTCCGCTCTAATTCATCCCCAAGGTGTTCTGTTGTGTTGAGGTCAGGACTCTGTCCAGGCCAGTCAAGTTCCTCCACCCCGAACTCACTCATCTATGTCTTTATGGACCTTGCTTTGTGCACTGGTCCAAATCATTTGGTGGAGGGGGATTATGGTGTGGGGTTGTTTTTCAGGGGTTGGGCTTGGCCCCTTAGTTCCAGTGAAGGGAACTCTTAAGGCATCAGCATACTGAGACATTTTGGACAATTTCATGCTCCCAACTTTGTGGGAACAGTTATGGGGTGGCCCCTTCCTGTTTCAACATGACTGCACACCAGTGCACAAGGCAAGGTCCATAAAGACATGGATGAGTGAGTTTGGGGTGGAGAAACTTGACTGGCCTGCACAGAGTCCTGACCTCAACCCGATAGAACTCCCTTTGGCTGAATTAGAGCAGAGACTGCGAGCCAGGCCTTCTCATCCAACATCAGTGCCTGGCCTCACAAATGCACTTCTGGAAGAATGATCAAACATTCCCATAGACACACTAAACCTTGTGGACAGCCTTCCCAGCCTTCCCAGAAGCTGTTCTAGCTGCAAAGGGTGGGCCAAATCAAAATTTAACCTACAGACTAAGACTGGGCTGCCATTAAAGTTCATGTGTGTGTAATGGCAGGCGTCCCAATACTTTGGGCTAAATTGTGTATCTGGCAAGATTTACAATGGTGGTGGAACCCTCCTACACATAAATACAACATTTAGACATAGTTTTAGGACCTTGGAGATGAGACAACTTCTCTACATGAAGCAGCATGTTTGGGATTTGAACCCAGACACTAAAGGATGCTAAGCAGAAGTTCTAACCTCTAAGCCACAGAGCTGACACATGTGGAAACCTCCTACACATAAATACTGCATTTCTTTGGACATACAGGTGATGGAATTACATTACTCAAGAGTTATTCTTCTTGATTTATTCTGTGATATTTGGTGTTTTTTTGGGGGTGAGTTTAGAATTTTGGGGAATTACATTTTTATTTCTGATGTTGGAACACATATCAGATTTTTGGGGCTCAAATTATGATTATTTAGAAATAATAATAAGCACAAAAAAAGTAACAAATTTTAAATTTGCATCAGCAATGGTATTGATTGTGGTTTGTAAAGACACCTGTGTGAGTTGGGTAAAGATTGTTGTGAGATGGAGAGTTAGGCCTCATGCCCACGGATGTTTTTACAGCTGCGTTTTTTACAGCTTAAAAACGCCTGTCCATGTTATTGTATTTTTTTTTTTTGAAAAAAATAAATAAATAAATAAAACACGGAGCTGAAAAACGCAATCGCGGCGTTTTCGCGCGTTTCTGCGCGTTTTTTGGCGCTCGCATCTTTTTCTGCCTAATTCTGACGCTGATGAACGCACTGGTCCTGGGTTTTTTTTTTACAGCTTAAAAACGTCTATGCTATTTGCAGCTCAAAAACGTCTAGGTGGGCATGAAGCTATAGACTAACATGGACAGGCATTTTTAAGCTGTAAAAAACGCTCAAAAACGCAGCTGTAAAAACGTCCGTGGGCATGAGGCCTAACTAGTGAAAGTGACAGAGAAAAATATATTTTATCAAAACATTCCACATTCTAGCTTTCTTTAAAAACAAAATATTTTAATTAGAAGCAACATTGTTGCAAAGGAAAATTTATTTCAGAGAAAGATACATTTCATCCCAACATTAAAAGAATGTATTTGTAAAAGTTACAATTGTATCATTAGAATCAATGGCTAAAACTTGCATTGGACTAAAATAGCTCAGATTTTCACTTCCAAAACATGCTCTTTAATTAGCTCTCATTTCGGTATTTACTATAACTCTTGTGAAAAAAGTCACTTGAGTTAAAATTTGAGTTATATTAGCTCTGGGCATGCTCAGTTTAGCTTGCAAATAGTTGTCCAAAAAGGGGCATTTTTTTACTTCTCAGACCTTTAAAGATATTTCAGTGTAGAAATCACTTTTTCACACAGTTTAAAAGCAGATTATCTTTAAATAATATACCGCATATTTCAGTACCATTTAGGCAATTATATCACACTCTAAACATTATTTCCATGTGCACAACTCCAGCTTTTAGTAGAGTAAGGATTTGGGCGCTATTTGGATTCTAGGAGCTATAGTAAATTCGATTTTGGTAAGTATTTTTTCTCCAGCGCTATAGTGAATACCATTTTAGCGCTAATTAGCGCAAATTGCAGCAATTTGCGCTAATTTGCGCGAATTCGCATCAATTTGCGCTAATTAGCGCCGCGGCGCTATAGTAAATTGCCCCCATAGAAAGTATTTAATACATTCCATCTTAATGGGAAGAGTCTGATGGGGACATGGCAACTTTATAGTTACTGACTTATCCCTGCCCATTTTGTGGCTTTGTAATGAACACGATGGTTAAAGTGGTTGTAAACCCTTATAATTTTTTTTTTTAAAACTACCTGTAAGAGAAAGGCATAATGAGCTAATATGACTAGCATAATAGCTCATTATGCATCACTTACCTTAGATCGGGGCCCCCGAAGCCGTCCTCGTCTCCCTCTTCAGCCACAGCCATCTCTGCGGCGATAGCCGGAAGGTTATTTCCGGGTATCGCCGCTCCAGCCAATCACAGCGCCGCTCCGGCGCTGTGATTGGCCGGAGTGGCAGAGACGTCACTCTGCGCATGCGCGCGGGAGCCGTCACATTCGGCTACGCCCAACGATTGCTGGGAAGTAGCCAAATTTGTGAATGGGATTAACCCCATGAATGCGCCGTTGTCTACGGCGCGCATGCGCCGTAGACAGCGGCGCCTGTCATTTAACTAAATATCTCCTAAACCGTGTAGGTTTAGGAGATATTTCTTGCACCTACAGGTAAGCCTTAATCTAGGCTTACCTGTAGGTGCAAGTTGAAAAAGTGGGTTTACAACCACTTTAAGCAAGATTGAAAAAGGTGATTTGTGATTTAAACTGCTGATATCCAACCAAAACTGAAATAGCAGTATGGTGATACCTTTCATCTTTCCATTAAGCCAGATATTTAAAAACAAAATTGGTAGTGTGTATTACAAGTTGTGCTTTACTATAACAAAAAAACAAAAAAAAATTATAATCTCAGCTCACTTGTTGACATTTCCTTGTCAGATGCTGCCACCTTGTGGTTGTTTTGTAATATTTACTGAACTTTATTTTCTATGTGAAATTTATATGAATGTTGTGCAAAAAATAGCAATTTAAATTGTTAAAAAAAGGAAAAAAACACAAATGCTTATTTTTTTTTAAATGAGACACATTTGTATTGGTTTGATGTGCTTAATTTCCATAACATGCCTACTTTTTAGCTTAAATTATATAACTATAAAGTACATTTAAAATAAATAATTATAATACAAATGATGGCAGCTTGCTGGGTTGAGAAAGGTGATACTGTGATAAAAAGCAGAGTATGGTTAGCAAGTCTTCCAGGAATGCCCTAAATACAGATACATTGGGGAGTAGTAAAAGCCTTTGGCCCAGATTATTTAAGTTGCAACTTACAGGTCTATTTATCAATGTTTTCAACCAAGATTCAGGCAACATAAGCTGGGCATCCACTGACTGAATTTTAACTTCAGGCATTCTGATAGGCGGTGCTACAGCGGCAGATTAATCCCATCATGCTGTATAGTGTATATAGAGCAATCTGTTAGAGTCACACCACTTGTGCTCTATTGAGAACTACGGTCCTTCTGCCACGGTGGAAGATGGGAATTGTAGTTTTTTCATTCACAACTCTCCGTGAATGAATGATGCGTCTACGTGGGCAGAGCCATGCACAGCCGAGTCAAATTTAAAATAGGAGTTGCTTGCAGACTATCTCTCCTCAACACCTCCGGCACATCACTTGCTTGCCTTTCCTGGACCAGCTAGCACTGATTTGTAGGCCTGACACTGGCTCAGCCAGGCCTAAGGTGAATGCCCTTTGCAGGCAGGGACCACGGGCCCCTTTAGTGTAGCAAAATATGGTACTCCTTAGTGCTAGCTGTCCATGTGGTTACTGCTCCCAGTACCACCTCTTCAGGCCCTGCCAGCCCTCCTGGCTGCAGCTGCCTCTCTCTACTGCCCATGCCACCACAGTCCACTCGGCTGGTTCTGCACCCATCCCAGACTGCAATCTCCCAATCCTCCCAGGCGTGCCTCCCCAGTCCTCTCCCAACTGTTGTCACTCACCAGCCCTCTTGGCTGTGACCTGTTGTTCCTCCCTGGAGACTTGGCAGTGCTCTTCTTCTGCTGTCCTCCTGTTAGAAGCCTCCCTTAATCTAATATCTAATATTTGCGTATTACCTATACTAACAATTATGAATGTGTCAGGAACCATCTAACAGACAGAGACAGAAAATTCTGTAAAAATCACACCTTTTAATAAAATGGTAAAAATGGTACAACTGGTAAACTTAGTCAAAACATAGCCAGGGTTCGGTTGCCAAATCGGGTAGTCAGAACAAGGTAGGAAATCAGGAAGACAGAGATCAGCATAGTCAGAGGCAGCAGACAGGATCAGGAACCAGAAAGGACATCAGCCAGGCACGTCTTCAACAGGAACACGGCAGAGAGTCTGTAGATATGTTTACCAAGGCGCAGTTTAAATAGCGAAAAGGGGCTGGCTGTGGGCTTGACGGACTAGCAGGAAATGATCACCAGATGAGCCACTGTGGAACGATGAGTACTGGCAATAAACCGACAGCTGAGCAACCTGAGCACAGAGAAGGAAGGGCTGAAAGCCCAACCCTGACAGAGTGTTTTGGATCTTATTAGTATAATTGAGTTCTATACATATTTATCTGTTCTAGATTTGGAAAAGTAACAAATAGATGTTACAGTTTGTGTGATGAGCTATATAAAGGTTTCATTAGCCTAAGCATCTCTTTAGAGAGCTTACATATGGTCATAGGTAGGGATGAGCTTCGTGTTCGAGTCGAACATACGTTCGACTCGAACATCGGCTGTTCGATCGTTCGACGAAGATCGAACGATTTGGGCCGTTCGCGCCAAATTCGAGTGACGCGAACGGCCCACAATGCACTACGCCATCGCAGTGTCATCCAGGCGCTGTGATTGGCCAAGCATGCACTGTGACCCCGCATGCTTGGCCAATCACAGCGCCGGCAGCGAGGAGAGCAATGATTGGCCACAGGCAGGATGCCTGTGGCCAATTATTGCTGAGGGTGTTTAGTACACGCCCCACACTATAAAAGGCCGCCAGCACGGCGGCCTAGTGTAGTGTGTTCCGGAGCAGGGAAAGAGAAGCATAGGCAGGGACAGTGACATTTATTTTTTTCTTGCTTAACCTGGATTCCTTTAGTTTAGGGAAAGAGAAGGATAGGTAGGGAGAGTGTCAGTGTGTTTTACTGTGCGAATCCTTGTTTCTTGGGACAGGGAAGGACAGTGAGGGAATTCTCCTTGTGCTATAGTGTGCTTTAAAAAAACATTTTTTCTAGGGACAGAAAACTATAGGTAGGGAGAGTGTCAGTGTGTTTTACTGTGCGAATCCTTGTTTCTAGGGACAGGGAAGGACAGTGAGGGAATTCTCCTTGTGCTATAGTGTGCTTTAAAAAAACATTTTTTCTAGGGACAGAAAACTATAGGTAGGGAGAGTGTCAGTGTGTTTTACTGTGCGAATCCTTGTTTCTAGGGACAGGGAAGGACAGTGAGGGAATTCTCCTTGTGCTATAGTGTGCTTTAAAAAAAACATTTTTTCTAGGGACAGAAAACTATAGGTAGGAAGAGTGTCAGTTTCTTTCACTGTGATAATCCTTGTTTCTAGGGACAAAGAAGGAAAGTGAGGGAAATTCTCCTTGTGCTATAGTGTGCTTTAAAAAAACATTTTTTCTAGGGACAGAAAACTATAGGTAGGGAGAGTGTCAGTGTGTTTTACTGTGCGAATCCTTGTTTCTAGGGACAGGGAAGGACAGTGAGGGAATTCTCCTTGTGCTATAGTGTGCTTTAAAAAAACATTTTTTCTAGGGACAGAAAACTATAGGTAGGGAGAGTGTCAGTGTGTTTTACTGTGCGAATCCTTGTTTCTAGGGACAGGAAAGGACAGTGAGGGAATTCTCCTTGTGCTATAGTGTGCTTTAAAAAAACATTTTTTCTAGGGACAGAAAACTATAGGTAGGAAGAGTGTCAGTTTCTTTCACTGTGATAATCCTTGTTTCTAGGGACAAAGAAGGAAAGTGAGGGAAATTCTCCTTGTGCTATAGTGTGCTTTAAAAAAACATTTTTTCTAGGGACAGAAAACTATAGGTAGGGAGAGTGTCAGTGTCTTTTACTGTGCGAATCCTTGTTTCTAGGGACAGGGAAGGACAGTGAGGGAATTCTCCTTGTGCTATAGTGTGCTTTAAAAAAACATTTTTTCTAGGGACAGAAAACTATAGGAAGGAAGAGTGTCAGTTTCTTTCACTGTGATAATCCTTGTTTCTAGGGACAAAGAAGGAAAGTGAGGGAAATTCTCCTTGTGCTATAGTGTGCTTTAAAAAAACATTTTTTCTAGGGACAGAAAACTATAGGTAGGGAGAGTGTCAGTGTCTTTTACTGTGCAAATCCTTGTTTCTAGGGACAGGGAAGGACAGTGAGGGAATTCTCCTTGTGCTATATTGTGCTTTAAAAAAACATTTTTTCTAGGGACAGAAAACTATAGGAAGGAAGAGTGTCAGTTTCTTTCACTGTGATAATCCTTGTTTCTAGGGACAAAGAAGGAAAGTGAGGGAAATTCTCCTTGTGCTATAGTGTGCTTTAAAAAAACATTTTTTCTAGGGACAGAAAACTATAGGTAGGGAGAGTGTCAGTGTGTTTTACTGTGCGAATCCTTGTTTCTAGGGACAGGAAAGGACAGTGAGGGAATTCTCCTTGTGCTATAGTGTGCTTTAAAAAAACATTTTTTCTAGGGACAGAAAACTATAGGTAGGAAGAGTGTCAGTTTCTTTCACTGTGATAATCCTTGTTTCTAGGGACAAAGAAGGAAAGTGAGGGAAATTCTCCTTGTGCTATAGTGTGCTTTAAAAAACATTTTTTTCTAGGGACAGAAAACTATAGGTAGGGAGAGTGTCAGTGTCTTTTACTGTGCGAATCCTTGTTTCTAGGGACAGGGAAGGACAGTGAGGGAATTCTCCTTGTGCTATAGTGTGCTTTAAAAAAACATTTTTTCTAGGGACAGAAAACTATAGGTAGGAAGAGTGTCAGTTTCTTTCACTGTGATAATCCTTGTTTCTAGGGACAAAGAAGGAAAGTGAGGGAAATTCTCCTTGTGCTATAGTGTGCTTTAAAAAAACATTTTTTCTAGGGACAGAAAACTATAGGTAGGGAGAGTGTCAGTGTCTTTTACTGTGCGAATCCTTGTTTCTAGGGACAGGGAAGGACAGTGAGGGAATTCTCCTTGTGCTATAGTGTGCTTTAAAAAAACATTTTTTCTAGGGACAGAAAACTATAGGAAGGAAGAGTGTCAGTTTCTTTCACTGTGATAATCCTTGTTTCTAGGGACAAAGAAGGAAAGTGAGGGAAATTCTCCTTGTGCTATAGTGTGCTTTAAAAAAACATTTTTTCTAGGGACAGAAAACTATAGGTAGGGAGAGTGTCAGTGTCTTTTACTGTGCAAATCCTTGTTTCTAGGGACAGGGAAGGACAGTGAGGGAATTCTCCTTGTGCTATAGTGTGCTTTAAAAAAACATTTTTTCTAGGGACAGAAAACTATAGGAAGGAAGAGTGTCAGTTTCTTTCACTGTGATAATCCTTGTTTCTAGGGACAAAGAAGGAAAGTGAGGGAAATTCTCCTTGTGCTATAGTGTGCTTTAAAAAAACATTTTTTCTAGGGACAGAAAACTATAGGTAGGGAGAGTGTCAGTGTGTTTTACTGTGCGAATCCTTGTTTCTAGGGACAGGAAAGGACAGTGAGGGAATTCTCCTTGTGCTATAGTGTGCTTTAAAAAAACATTTTTTCTAGGGACAGAAAACTATAGGTAGGAAGAGTGTCAGTTTCTTTCACTGTGATAATCCTTGTTTCTAGGGACAAAGAAGGAAAGTGAGGGAAATTCTCCTTGTGCTATAGTGTGCTTTAAAAAAACATTTTTTCTAGGGACAGAAAACTATAAGTAGGGAGAGTGTCAGTGTCTTTTACTGTGCAAATCCTTGTTTCTAGGGACAGGGAAGGACAGTGAGGGAATTCTCCTTGTGCTATAGTGTGCTTTAAAAAAACATTTTTTCTAGGGACAGAAAACTATAGGAAGGAAGAGTGTCAGTTTTTTTCACTGTGATAATCCTTGTTTCTAGGGACAAAGAAGGAAAGTGAGGGAAATTCTCCTTGTGCTATAGTGTGCTTTAAAAAAACATTTTTTCTAGGGACAGAAAACTATAGGTAGGGAGAGTGTCAGTGTGTTTTACTGTGCGAATCCTTGTTTCTAGGGACAGGAAAGGACAGTGAGGGAATTCTCCTTGTGCTATAGTGTGCTTTAAAAAAACATTTTTTCTAGGGACAGAAAACTATAGGTAGGAAGAGTGTCAGTTTCTTTCACTGTGATAATCCTTGTTTCTAGGGACAAAGAAGGAAAGTGAGGGAAATTCTCCTTGTGCTATAGTGTGCTTTAAAAAAACATTTTTTCTAGGGACAGAAAACTATAGGTAGGGAGAGTGTCAGTGTCTTTTACTGTGCAAATCCTTGTTTCTAGGGACAGGGAAGGACAGTGAGGGAATTCTCCTTGTGCTATAGTGTGCTTTAAAAAAACATTTTTTCTAGGGACAGAAAACTATAGGTAGGGAGAGTGTCAGTGTGTTTTACTGTGCGAATCCTTGTTTCTAGGGACAGGGAAGGACAGTGAGGGAATTCTCCTTGTGCTATAGTGTGCTTTAAAAAAACATTTTTTCTAGGGACAGAAAACTATAGGTAGGGAGAGTGTCAGTGTGTTTTACTGTGCGAATCCTTGTTTCTAGGGACAGGGAAGGACAGTGAGGGAATTCTCCTTGTGCTATAGTGTGCTTTAAAAAAACATTTTTTCTAGGGACAGAAAACTATAGGAAGGAAGAGTGTCAGTTTCTTTCACTGTGATAATCCTTGTTTCTAGGGACAAAGAAGGAAAGTGAGGGAAATTCTCCTTGTGCTATAGTGTGCTTTAAAAAAACATTTTTTCTAGGGACAGAAAACTATAGGTAGGGAGAGTGTCAGTGTGTTTTACTGTGCGAATCCTTGTTTCTAGGGACAGGAAAGGACAGTGAGGGAATTCTCCTTGTGCTATAGTGTGCTTTAAAAAAACATTTTTTCTAGGGACAGAAAACTATAGGTAGGAAGAGTGTCAGTTTCTTTCACTGTGATAATCCTTGTTTCTAGGGACAAAGAAGGAAAGTGAGGGAAATTCTCCTTGTGCTATAGTGTGCTTTAAAAAAACATTTTTTCTAGGGACAGAAAACTATAGGTAGGGAGAGTGTCAGTGTCTTTTACTGTGCAAATCCTTGTTTCTAGGGACAGGGAAGGACAGTGAGGGAATTCTCCTTGTGCTATAGTGTGCTTTAAAAAAACATTTTTTCTAGGGACAGAAAACTATAGGTAGGGAGAGTGTCAGTGTGTTTTACTTTGCAAAACCTTGTTTCTAGGGACAGGGAAGGACAGTGAGGGAATTCTCCTTGTGCTATAGTGTGCTTTAAAAAAACATTTTTTCTAGGGACAGAAAACTATAGGTAGGGAGAGTGTCAGTGTGTTTTACTGTGCGAATCCTTGTTTCTAGGGACAGGGAAGGACAGTGAGGGAAATTCTCCTTGTGCTATAGTGTGCTTTAAAAAAACATTTTTTCTAGGGATAGAAAACTATAGGTAGGGAGAGTGTCAGTTTCTTTCACTGTGATAATCCTTGTTTCTAGGGACAGGGAAGGACAGTGAGGAAAATTCTCCTCGTGCTATAGTGTGCTTTAAAAAAACATTTTTTCTAGGGACAGAAAACTATAGGTAGGAAGAGTGTCAGTTTCTTTCACTGTGATAATCCTTGTTTCTAGGGACAGGGAAGGACAGTGAGGGAAATTCTCCTTGTGCTATAGTGTGCTAAAGCATTCCTCATCAACCATCTTTGAAATCCTTGTTTTTTTGGACAGTCAGGGAAATTGTCGTTGTGCTATTCTGTGCAAAAGCAATCATCCTCAACCATATTTAGAAATCCTTAAGTAAAGGGACAGAGAAGGACACCTGAAGGTAGCCCTTATTGCTTTTTTCCCATCTCCCTGCAGGCCATCTATTAGAATGTCTGGAAGGCAAACAAGGAGAGGCAGACAGTCAGGAGGCAATAAAAGAGGGCAAGCAGGCTCTGTGTCTGGGGGCAACAGTGCTGGTCGTGGACGCGGTGCATTGTCATCAGCACATGGCCATGGGACACGCTTGTCCTTCTTTTCGGCAGCTGGACATGTTGAGCCACATCATGCCGAAGACTTGGTAGAGTGGATGACCAAGCCCTCCTCCTCCTCCTCATCCTCTCTCACCCAGGCTCAGGGTACTGGAAAAGCAGCTGCCAAAGCGTCCTCTTCCCTGGTATCAATGTCAGACTCATCATCAGTCACTCCTTCCCTAGACCCACCATGTCCTCCTCCTGAGGAGTCCCCCGAACTGTTTGAGCACAGTGTTGGGTACATGCTCCAGGAGGATGCCCAGCGTTTCGAAGGGTCTGATGATGAAACCCAGCTACAGGAAGGCAGTAGCGTGAGAGCAGACAGAGGGGATGCTCAAGAAGGACACCAATCTGGGCTCTGGCAGTCATGTTCCAGCAGCTGCAGCATACTGCCAGATTGGCTCCAGTGATGAGGAGGGAGGGGATGATGAGGTCACTGACTCCACGTGGGTGCCTAATAGGAGAGAGGAGGAGGAGGAGGATGAGGAGGAGGCACATCTCCAACGAGGCAGGATGCCCTTTGGTGGCCAGCGTAAGGGCAGTACACCGACGGAATAACACCTCAGAGCTCCGCCTGTGCAGGGCGCTGCCTCTGCCCGTCATTCAAAAAGTTCTTTGGTGTGGGCCTTTTTTGAGGCTAGTGCATCAGATCGCACAGCTGCTGTTTGCAACATATGTCTCAAGCGTATATCGCGTGGCCAAAACATCAGCCGCTTGGGTACCACATGCCTGACCAGACATATGTTGACCTGCCATGCAGCTCGTTGGCAAGCCTACCTCAAAGACCCACACCAAAGAACAAAGCGGACCTCTCCTTGCACCGCATCAGCTGGGATCTCCAACCCCACTATAACTTCAGTCCTCTCTGAAACATGCACTGCGAGGAATGAAGGTGTAGAATTAGGTGTGTCACAGCCAAGTACTTGCGGCCACTCTGCTAGCAGTACACCGACGTCCGATTCTAGCAGGCAAATTTCCCTGCCCCAGCTGCTGGACCGTCGAAAGAAGTTCACTCCCAGCCATCCACATGCCCAGCGGTTGAATGCTAGCTTGGCTAAATTGCTAGCGCTTCAACTGCTGCCTTTTCAGTTGGTAGACTCGGCCCCCTTCCGTGAGTTTGTGCAATGTGCGGTTCCTCAGTGGCAGGTTCCCAAACGCCACTTTTTCTCACGGAAGGCTATTCCGGCTCTCTACCGGCATGTGGAAGGCAATGTCTTGGCCTCGCTGGACAGGGCGGTCAGCGGTAAGGTGCATATTACCGCTGACTCATGGTCCAGCAGGCATGGACAGGGACGTTGCCTTTCTTTCACGGCCCATTGGGTCACTCTTTTGGCAGCTGGGAAGGATGCAGGACAAGGTGCAGTAGTGTTGGAGGTTGTTCCACCGCCACGCCTCCAAAATGCTACTACTGGTTGTGACACACCTCTCTCCTCCACCCCCTCCTCTTCTTCTTCCTCCATGGCCTCTTCCTGTGGTTTGTCCTCGGAACCAGCGGTGCTCCGTAGGCGTTCAAGGGGCTACGCAAGTACGCAGGCAAAAAGATGCCATGCCGTGCTTGCGCTGGTGTGTTTGGGGGACAGAAGCCACACTGGGGCAGAGGTCCTGTCTGCTCTGCAGGGCCAGGCCGAGAGGTGGTTGACGCCACGCCAGCTTAAGCCAGGAATGGTGGTTTGCGACAATGGCACCAACCTCCTCTCCGCCCTCCGACAGGGACAACTGACCCATGTGCCCTGTGTGGCTCACGTCCTTAACCTGGTGGTGCAGCGGTTCTTGGGCAGGTACCCGGGCTTACAGGATGTCCTGAGGCAGGCCAGGAAAGTCTGTGTGCATTTCCGCAGATCTTATAATGCCAGTGCTCGCCTGGCTGAGCTGCAAAAGGAGTTGAACCTGCCCAAGAACCGCCTTATATGTGACATGCCCACCAGGTGGAACTCAACGTTGGCCATGCTGCAGCGGCTGCACACGCAGCAGAGGGCCATCAATGAGTACCTGTGCGACTACGGCACCAGGACAGGGTCAGGGGAGCTTGGTTTTTTTTCTCCACGCCAGTGGGGCATGATCAGGGATGCATGCACTGTCCTGGCACCATTTGAGGAGGCCACGAGGATGGTGAGCAGTGACAGTGCATGCATCAGTGACACTGTACCTCTTGTCCACCTGTTGGAGCACACGCTGCGTGGAATAATGGACAGGGCACTTGAGGCAGAACAGAGGCAGGAAGAGGAGGACTTCCTTGCCTCTCAAGGCCCCCTTTACCCAGACAGTGTTCCTTCTGTCCCACCCATCGCACAGGAAGAGGAGGAGGAGGAGGAGGAGGAGGAGGATTGTGTCAGCATGGAGGTGGAGGCTGGCACTCAGCATCATCAGCAGCAGTCTTTTAGGGATGATTTACAGTCCCAAGAAACCAGTGGACTTGTACGTGGCTGGGAGGAGGTGGCTGCGGATCATGTCGTCCTTAGTGACCCAGAGGACTCCGGAGCGAATGCCTCAGCAAACCTACGCTGCATGGCCTCCCTGATCCTGCAAAGTCTGCGGAAGGATCCTCGTATTCTTCGGATCAAGGAGAGGGACCATTACTGGCTGGCCACTCTCCTTGATCCACGGTACAAGGGTAAGGTTGCGGACCTTATGTTACCGTCGCAGAGGGAGCAGAGGATGAGACAACTCCGGGAGGCCTTGCAGAAAGGTCTGTGCAACGCGTTCCCAGAGACTGGGAGGTTACAAACTCCTGGTCCTGGACAACGAGTTGCTGAGGCTTCGGCCAGTCAAAGAAGGAGCGGTGGGGAAGGTGGCCGTCTGACCGATGCGTTCAGACAATTCTTTAGTCCGCAGCCCCAAAGTATGATCGGTTCCAGCAACCATCGCCAGCGTCTGATAAACATGGTGCAGGAATATCTAGGGGCAAGGTCAGACTTGGACACCTTCCCCACCGAAAATCCTCTGGCTTACTGGGTCTTGAGGATGGATCACTGGCCAGAGCTTGCACAGTATGCAATTGAGCTACTGGCCTGTCCTGCATCCAGCGTTCTTTCAGAACGCACATTCAGTGCTGCTGGAGGATTTGTCACGGATCACAGGGTGCGCCTGTCCACCGACTCGGTTGATCGACTGACTTTCATCAAGATGAACCAGTCTTGGATCACCACCAGCTACCACACACCTGATGCTGATATAACAGACTAATTGATTTTAACATGTCACATCCCTTCAAGACTGATGCTGATGCTGAGTGCCTGTGCTGTTATGTTGACTGGCTATCCTCCTCCTCCGAGTCCTCAATGATACGATTAATGATGATAGCTTGGAAGATCATTTTTGTTTATGGGTGCCGCCACCAGTGGCTAAGGCCCAATTTTTCAGCCCCTGTTTTACAGGGGCGTGTAATTACAATTTTTTTAGCAATAATTTGCCATAGGGCTCATTGCTGTGCTCCAAGTACAGTATCTGTGAGGGGTTGGAGTGTTGTGGCACCAGTGCCTAAGGCCCAATTTTTCAGCCCCTGTTTAACAGGGGCGTGTCATTACAATTTTTGAAGCAATACTTTGCAACAGGGCTCATTGCTGTGCTCCAAGTACAGTATCTGTGAGGGGTTGTAGTGTTGTGCCACCAGTGCCTAAGGCCCAATTTTTCAGCCCCTGTTCAACAGGGGCATGCAATTACAATTCTTGATCTAATAATTCACAGCAGGGCCCATTGCTGCACCCACCAAGAGTAACTCTGAGGGCTTACAGTGTTGTGGCAACACCACCACCACCACCACCACCACGAAAGGCCCAATTTTTCAGCCCCTGTTCAACAGGGGCATGCAATTACAATTCTTGATCTAATAATTCACAGCAGGGCCCATTGCTGCACCCACCAAGAGTAACTCTGAGGGCTTACAGTGTTGTGGCAACACCACCACCACCACCACCACCACGAAAGGCCCAATTTTTCAGCCCCTGTTCAACAGGGGCATGCAATTACAATTCTTGATCTAATAATTCACAGCAGGGCCCATTGCTGCACCCACCAAGAGTAACTCTGAGGGCTTACAGTGTTGTGGCAACACCACCACCACCACCACCACCACGAAAGGCCCAATTTTTCAGCCCCTGTTCAACAGGGGCATGCAATTACAATTCTTGATATAATAATTCACAGCAGGGCCCATTGCTGCACCCACCAAGAGTAACTCTGAGGGCTTACAGTGTTGTGGCAACGCCACCACCACCACCACCACCACGAAAGGCCCAATTTTTCAGCCCCTGTTCAAAAGGGGCATGTAATTACAATTCTTGATCTAATAATTCACAGCAGGGCCCATTGCTGCACCCACCAAGAGTAACTCTGAGGGCTTACAGTGTTGTGGCAACACCACCACCACCACCACCACCACGAAAGGCCCAATTTTTCAGCCCCTGTTCAACAGGGGCATGCAATTACAATTCTTGATCTAATAATTCACAGCAGGGCCCATTGCTGCACCCACCAAGAGTAACTCTGAGGGCTTACAGTGTTGTGGCAACGCCACCACCACCACCACCACCACGAAAGGCCCAATTTTTCAGCCCCTGTTCAAAAGGGGCATGTAATTACAATTCTTGATCTAATAATTCACAGCAGGGCCCATTGCTGCACCCACCAAGAGTAACTCTGAGGGCTTACAGTGTTGTGGCAACGCCACCACCACCACCACCACGAAAGGCCCAATTTTTCAGCCCCTGTTCAAAAGGGGCATGTAATTACAATTCTTGATCTAATAATTCACAGCAGGGCCCATTGCTGCACCCACCAAGAGTAACTCTGAGGGCTTACAGTGTTGTGGCAATGCCACCACCACCACCACCACGAAAGGCCCAATTTTTCAGCCCCTGTTCAAAAGGGGCATGTAATTACAATTCTTGATCTAATAATTCACAGCAGGGCCCATTGCTGCACCCACCAAGAGTAACTGTCAGGGCTTACAGTGTTGTGGCACCAGCACCACCATCAAAGGCCCAATTTTTACTACCACTGTTCAACAATTATATGTAATTAAAATTCCTGATATAATAGTTGACAGCAGGGCGTTCCAGCACCAACCAAGAGTAACTGTGAGTGCTTACAGTGTTGTGCCAACACCAACAACTAAGGGGCCTATTTCTGCAGAGTATATACGGCAGGTCCCTACTTTCAAACATCCAACTTACAAACGACTCCTACTTGCAAACGCAAGAAGACAACAGGAAGTGAGAGGAAATCTACCACTAGGAAGGAAAATTCTCTCCTGTAAGAATAAATATGGGAGAAAGGTGTCTCCTCTGTACTGATGCTTTATCAGCAATCCTTGTTTCAAGAAAAACACCACATTTCAAAAACAGTTGTCATTGGGACGGAAAGTGAGGTGAAATGTTCTGAACAGGGGCACAGACAGCAAAACAAATGTTACAGGGGTGATAACCCTTACCTATGTTTTCCAAAAAGTTTAAAAATAGATTTTTGGGCTGGAGCTACACTTCAACAATGTACCTGTTCAAAATTACAAACAGATTCTACATAAGAACAAACCTACAGTCCCTGTCTTGTATGCACCGCCTGTATACGGCTGTTCAGAGTATATAGGGCCTTTTTTATTTTATGTGCGGGGTTCCCCTTAATATCCATACAAGACCCAAAGGGGCTGGTAATGGGCTGGGGTAGGGGGGGGGGGTTGATGGGGTAGCTATGCCATTTTTCTTAAAGATTTTCATCCATATTACCGGGACCAGACATTACATTAAAGCCGCAAGCAGTTTTAAATGGCTTTTTTTTCCTTTAGAAGTGTCATTTTGTGCAGGGACAGTTCTAAACACGGGAAACACGTGGCACTTCACAGGCATACTTTAGACACCCCCCAGGTACGATATTTAAAGGAATATTTGACTTTTTTTTTTTCACTTTATGCATCATTAAAATGACTGCTCCCGAAAAACGACCGTTTTTAAAACTTCTTTTTGCATTGATACATGTCCCCTGGTGCACAACCCGGGTTCCCAAACCCTTTTTAGGACAATAACATGCATAATAGTTGTTATAATTAGCACTTTAGAATTCGAACGTTCGCATCCATTGTATTTAATAGGGTTCTAATGTTCGTACGAACTTTCGGTCCGTTCGCGGGTTCTGGTGCGAACCGAACCCGGGGGTGTTCGGCTCATCACTAGTCATAGGTGTGCGCAGCCTGTTGCATTAGGGTGTGCACCTGAAAGCTCAACAACACGGTACCGATCTCTCACTGTATTCATTCAGAAAGGCAAGGGGCTGGTAAATGAAATTACCTTTTCCCCCACTCATCCTGAAATATCATCTATGTGTGCCCACTGCAGTAGCCAATGGGAGAGGAGGGAAGCCAGCCATGCTGTTGGAGGGGGCACCGGCAGCAAGGGGAATCTGCACTGCAGGGAGTGATTAGGGTGTGCCTGGGCACACCTGGCACACCCTGTGCGCACGCCTATGCATATGGTAGTAATTAGCCTTTTCTTCCCACATCGCAAATGGGATAAGGTTTCACATTTCTTAAGATGCAGAGGTTTGAGTATGTTTGAGTTAGAATATAAGTTCTTTATACTGTAATATTTCTTGATTAGGATATTATTAAAAAAAATAAGATGATGGAGGGTATGGACCGAAAAATGGCTGATCTAAAGAACTCTTGCGACTATAAATTAATAAACATTTAACAGCAATGTGAAGAGAATGAGAATAGCTGTTCAGGAGTCAAAGAATTTGTTTTGGAAAAAGACACAGAACTGCGGAATGAATTAAACAAGTTGAAATCTCAAGTGGAGACTGCGCCAAATGACAGTTCAGGTTGTTGTAAGAATGTTGATTTTGATGCCACTCTTAAAGATCTGAATAAAAAATTTGAAAGAATTGCTGATGCTCATCGAGCCCTTAATTTCCAAATAGACAATGAAGTGCAGCGTCTTAATGTCCTGCACCCAGACCAGTCATGGAATGAAAGAATAAATGACTAAAGCCCCGTACACACGATCGGTTTGACTGATGAAAACCGTCCGATGGATGGTTTTCATCAGACCAACCGATCGTGTATGGTACCCATCGGCCTTTTTTCCATCGGTTGGAAAAAATAGAACATGTTTTAAATTTTTCCGATGGATAAAAAACCGATCGAAAACTCAGATCGTCTATGGGCAAGTCCATCGGATCAAAAACCCACGCATGCTCAGAATCAAGTCGACGCATGCTCAGAAGCATTAAACTTCATTTTTCTCGGCTCATCTGAGTGTTTTACCTCACCGCGTTTGGAACGGTCGGTTTTTTGACTGATGGTGTGTGGGCAAGACTGATGAAAAACAGTTTCATCGGATTTCCGATGGACAAATCCATCGGACGAAAATCCATAGGTTATCCGATCGGGCTTTAGAGTTTAAAGTAAATGTCACGGGAAAAAATGCAGAGGAACATTGCTTTTTCATTGAGGACACACTGAGAGGTTTTATCAATACTAGCACAGAAGATATGAACAGTCTAATTGACCAAAAATTCCAACTGCTAGAGAATAGGCTGGATGAACTCAGCAAGAATCATGCTTCTACTGATTCCAGTCATTTATATTCTGGTACTGTCCTAGAAGACCTTTATGACTTAAAATATATTGTAAAAAGGCTTGACACTGAGCTCAGAACAGCACTATTTGGCAAGAATGGTTACCTAAATAACAAGGAGGGTGATTTTAGTTATCAAGTCTTAGTTCAGACCCAGTTGAGCAATTCTGTTTTCTTAAAGTCACTGATTGATACAATGAATGAAAAATTTGAACATCTCCAGAACAAGACATCAGATCTGGAAGCCATACAAAGTGAACTCGGCCAGGTTAAATTTGACCTTTACAAAATTGATGACAATGTTGATTTATTAACCACTTCAATACCATGCACTTATGCACCTTCCCGCCCAGACCAATTTTCAGCTTTCAGTACTCTCACACTTTGAATGACAATTACTTAGTCATGCTACACTGTATCCAAACAAAATTTTTATCATTTTCTTCTCACAAATAGAGCTTTCTTTTGGTGGTATTTAATCGCCACTGGGTTTTTTATTTTTTGCGATATAAGCAAAAAAACAGCATTTTTTAAAAAAAAAAACACTTTTTTTTAGTTTCTATTGTAAAATTTTGCAAATAAGTAATTTTTCTTCATAAATTTGTGCCAAAATGTATACTGCTACATATCTTTGGTAAAATTAACCCAAATTAGTGTATATTATTTGGTCTTTGTGAAAGTTATAGAGTCTACAAACTATGGTGGCAATCACTGAAAATTTATCACATCTGATCACGCCTGATGTACTGAAGGGATATCTCATTTCTTGAGACACTAACAAGCGAGGAAAGTACAAATACCCCAAAATTACCCCTTTTTGGAAAGTAGACAGTCCAAGGTATTTACTAAGAGGCGTGGTGAGTTTTTTGAAGTTGTATTTTTTTCCCACAATTCTTGGGAAAATTTAATTTTTTTTTTTTTTTTTACACAAACTGGTCATATTAACAGTTTTTTTCTCTCACACAGCATATGCATAATTGCAACTACACCCCAAAATACATTCTGCTACTCCTCCTGAGTATAGCGATACCACATGTGTGAGACTTTTACACAGCCTGGCCACATACAGAGGCCCAACATTGAAGTAGCACTTTCAGGCGTTCTACAAGCATAAATCGCACATATCCTTTCTCAACCACCTATTACACTTTTGAAGGCCCTGGAGCACCAGGACAATGGAATTTTCCACAAAATGACCCCATTTTGGAAAACACACACCCCAACGTATAATCTATGAAGCATTATGAGTCTTTTGAACGGTTCATTTTTTTCCAGAAGGTTTTGGAAAATGTGGAGAAAAAATGAAAATGCATTTTGTTTACACAAAGTTGTCCATTTATAAGATATTTCTAACGCATAGCATATACATAGCAAAAATGACACCCCAAAATGCATTCTGCTACTCCTCCTGAGTATAGCGATACCACATGTGTGAGACTTTTACATAGCCTGGCCATATACAGAGGCCCAACATTGAAGTAGCACTTTCAGGCGTTCTACAAGCATAAATCGCACATATCCTTTCTCAACCACCTATTACAATTTTGAAGGCCCTGGAGTACCAGAACAATAGAATTTTCCACAAAATGACCCAATTTTGGAAAGCACACACCCCAACGTATAATCTATGAAGCATTATGAGTCTTTTGAACGGTTCATTTTTTTCCAGAAGGTTTTGGAAAATGTGGAGAAAAAATGAAAATGCATTTTTTTTACACAAAGTTGTCCATTTATAAGATATTTCTAACGCATAGCATATACATAGCAAAAATAACACCCCAAAATGCATTCTTCTACTCCTCCTGAGTATAGCGATACCACATGTGTGAGACTTTTACACAGCCTGGCCATATACAGAGGCCCAACATTGAAGTAGCACTTTCAGGCGTTCTACAAGCATAAATCGCACATATCCTTTCTCAACCACCTATTACAATTTTGAAGGCCCTGGAGCACCAGGACAATAGAATTTTCCCCAAAATGACCCCATTTTTGAAAGCACACACCCCAACGTATAATCTATGAGGCATTATGAGTCTTTTGAACGGTTCATTTTTTTCCAGAAGGTTTTGGAAAATGTGGAGAAAAAATTAAAATGCATTTTTTTTACACAAAGTTGTCAATTTATAAGATATTTCTAACACATAATATGTACATAGCAAAAATTACACCCCAAAATGCATTCTGCTACTCCTCCTGAGTATGGCGATATGACATGTTTGAGACTTTTACACAGCCTGGCCACATACAGAGGCCCAACATCCAAGTAGCACCTCCAGGCATTCTAGCAGCATTAATTGCACATATCATTTTCTGACTACCGATCACATTTTTGAAGGCCCTTCATATATCTAACACATAGCAGGTACATACCAAATAACAAAAGATTACCTGTGGTTTTAGAAGTGCAGTGGTCCACAGAGGACAGCAAAAGCAATCATCCAGGCAGCAGGCAGGAATACTGTCCATAGTTCGCACAGGCAGAGATACTGTCAGCACAGCCAGAGCACAGCCAAAGCACAGGTCCAGGTAGCAGGCAGAGGTGTCCTATCCTATCCTATCGATGATATCTTCGATATATTGGAGGTAGTGGAGTCGGTGATTTTGAGTTGCTTTTTGGTAGCAGACAAACGAATTAAAAAGGGCCATGTGAAACAGGTGAAACACAACTTTTTTGTGCCAATAATGGGACTTTCTGGTTGATAAGTAGGGCTGTAGCATCTGGTTGTTTAAATCCACCCCCCCCATGTACAAATTGTAGTCGTGGACACATTCAGGCTTTACAATGGAGCCGCGTCTTCTTGGGATCTCCACCATGGTGTCATTGTGGATCGTAGAGAGGATGTGGACATCTTTCTTGTCCCTCCACTTCATGGCCAACACCTCCTCGTTCCTCATGGATGCCGATTCTCCAGGTCGCAATTTTTTTGTCAATAAATTTTGTGGGAATCCCTTCCGGTTTTTTTTGAAGGTACCGCAGGCCGGGGTTTGTTTACTGTAAAGGTGGCGAAAAAGGGGCAGGCTGGTATAATAATTATCAACATATAAATGGTAACCTTTTCCGAACAGGGGGTATGCCAACTCCCAGACAATTTTCCCACTGGTTCCAATATATGTGGGGCAATCACGGGGCTGGAGCTGGGAGTCTTTGCCTTCGTAGATCCTGAATTTGCAGACGTATCCAGTGGCTCGATCACATAATTTATTTAATTTTAACCCATACCTGGCTCTCTTGCTTGGTATGTACTGCTTGAACTGCAGTCGGCCGGTGAAATGTACGAGGGACTCGTCCACACAAATTTTTTGGTCTGGGATGAAAACTTCTTCAAATCGCTGGGAAAAGGCATTGATTAGGGGGCGTATCTTGTACAATTTGTCGTAGTTGGGATGATCTCGGGGAGGGCACTGTGAATTGTCATTGAAGTGGAGAAAGCGCATAATCATGTCGTATCTTTTCCTGGACATGACAGCGGAATATATGGGCATGTGTTGGATGGGGCGTTTGGACCAATATGAATGGACTTCGTTCTTTTTTGTAAGCCCCATATTGAACATAAGGCCCAAAAATAATTTAAATTCCTCCAATGTTAGACGCCGCCACTGGAACATGCGGGCGTAGGAAGAATCGGGGTTGGCAGCAATAAATTGGGATGCATACAGATTCGTTTGATCCACTATATTCTGCAGCAAATCTTGTGGGAAAAATAAACAAAAATAATCAAATTTAGAAAAATTTGTAGTGTCGGGCTGCACACCTGGCTGTGCAGTGAAAGGGGGGATGATAGCGGATCCTGAGTTGGCAGGCAACCATAAGGGGTTTGCCAGGGCATCGGGAAGGTAGGATTGGGGCTGAATTCTTCGGGTTGGGCGTGCATTTCCATTGCTTGTACTGGGCTCCTCTTCCTGGGGTATGGCGCTGCTGGTGGTGGGCAGTTCTTCTGATCTTGGTGCTGATCTTGGTGCCGATCGCATTCTTTTGGGAGGGACGGTTTCCTCCGGGGACTCGGACTCTGAGCCACTATCCTCCACTGGCTCGTATTCCGAACCAGAATCGGATAATGGGAGCTCCCCGCTGCTCTCATCATCCGACATGGCAAGAATGGCATATGCCTCCTCAGGTGTGTAAACCCTTTGGGACATTATGGCAGTGCTTATTGGTGGGCCTGTGTAATGGTATTGCTGGTGGTAGTGGTGGCGGTCTGTGTGGTAGTACCGATGGAGGTATTAGTGGTGGGCCTGTGTGGTGGTACCGATGGCGGTATGGGTGGTGGTGGTACCAATGGCGGTACAGGTGGTGGTGGTACCGATGGCGGTACGGGTGGTGGTGGTGGCGGCGGTACCGATGGCGGTACAGGTGGCGGTACGGGTGGTGGTGGTAGCGATGGCGGTATGGGTGGTGGTGGTACCGATGGCGGTACAGGTGGTGGTGGTACCGATGGCGGTACAGGTGGTGGTGGTACGGGTGGTGATGGTACCGATGGCGGTACAGGTGGTGGTACAGGTGGTGGTGGCACTACCGACGGTGGTACGGGTGGTGGTACTGGTGGTGGTACCGATGGCGGCACTAGTGGTGATACTGGTAGCGGGCCTGTGTGGCAGTATAGATGCTGGGCCCGGTGGCGGTACTGGTGGTGGTACTGGTACCGATGGCGGTACTGGTAGCCTGTGTGGCGGTGCCAATGGCGGTACCGATGGAGGTGGGCCTGTGACAGATGATTGACAGATGGGCTGATTGATTGACAGATGGGCTGATTGATTGATTGACAGATGGGTTGATTGATTGACAGATGGGGTGATTGATTGACAGGTGGGGTGATTGATTGACAGATCAGCTAATTGATTGACAGATGGGCTGATTGATTGACAGATGGGCTGATTGATTGACAGATGGGCTGATTGACAGATGGGCTGATTGACAGATGGGCTGATTGGCTGGGCTGATTGATGTGCTGGGCTGTGTGACAGGTTCTCTTTATGGGGGGGGGGCGTGTTGTGCACTGTAAACTTATGTAGACAAACTACACTGAGCTAACTTACTGATCTCTTCTCTCTCCTCACAGATCGGTGTGTGAGGAGAGAGCAGGGATCAGGTAGTAACTCCTGTGGAGTTTGTTTACATTTGTGACCGGCTGTGATTGGACACAGCCGGTCACGTGGTAAACAGCCAATTCATTGGCTGTTTACTCTGATCGGGGACGCGCTGTGTCCAAGGGACACTCGCCTTCCCCGATCCCCGCTCTGCAAGCCTGTGGCGGCGCGCACGGAGCGCGCCGCCGAGTTTGTTTTGACAGGTGATCAGCTGTGACTTTGACACAGCCGATCACATGGTAAACAGCCAATGAAATTGGCTGTTTACCGTGATCGGGGAAGCGCTGTGTCCGAGGGACACATGCCGTCCCCGATCACCGCGCTGCGCGCCCCCGCGGGCGCGCGCAAGGCATTATCCTGCAGGACGTCATATGACGTCCAGTATCAATATTGCAACCACTTCCCGGACGTCAATTCGCTATTGACTGGGCGGGAAGTGGTTAAATGAAAGATTTAACTCAATGAAAGACACTCAGCTTGGTCTATCTGCAAAAGTAGATAATGTTACAAACCTTCTTAACAATACTTCAGACACTTTTGTAAATGGCAAGTGCTGTGGTGACCTGCAAGACAAGTTTGAAGTATTAATGCATAACCTAACTACTGAAAAAGGCAAATGCACAGATAACACTCAGGGAATATGACCAGAGATTGCTAATGTTGATGCCAGAGTTTCTAAGCTGGAAAGTGTGTGTGGAAAGCTGGGTACAATTTCTAGTAGCCTGCAGCAAATTAAAGATGGGCTTAACAAACATGTTACCAGTTTATGTAACTGTATACACAACATCAATGGGACAATAAAGTCACATTCCAAGGACATTTATGGTCTTAAAGCGGAAGTAAACCCATCGATTTAACAATTTGAAAAAGCAGGTACATTCCCGGTATGCCGGGAATGCTAACTGTCACATTGGTTGTGCTCTCAACCAAACTGTCAAACCATCCAATGGCTGGTGTCATAACTGATCACATGTGCAGCATCATGGCAGTTGAAGATTAAACAGAGGCCAAGATGGCAGCTTCCTTGCCTGAAAATTATAGGAGGGTTTACTTCCACTTTAAGAATTCAGTCCAGGTGTTCCAAACTCAGATCACCAGTATTGCTATTGATCTGCAGGATTTTATTAACCACTTGCCGCCCGCCCTATAGAGGATTGACGGCGGCAAAGTGGTTGCAGAATCCTGACTGGACGTCATATGACGTCCCCAGGATTTTGAGCCGCTGCGCGCCCCCGGGGGCGCACATCGCGGCGATCGTTGTTGCAGGGTGTCAGTCTGACACCCCGCAACACCGATCTAGGTAAAGAGTCTCCGACGGAGACTCTTTACCACGTGATCAGCCGTGTCCAATCACGGCTGATCACAGTGTAAACAGGAAAAGCCGGTTATCGGCTTTTCCTCACTCGCGTCTGTCAGACGCGAGTAGAGGAGAGCCGATCGGCTGCTCCTCTGACAGGGGGGGGGTTTGTGCTGATTGATTATCAGCATAGCCCCCCCGAGGATGCCCACTGGACCACCAGGGATGCCACTAGACCACCAGGGATGCCACTAGACCACCAGGGATGCCACTGGACCACCAGGGAAGCACACCATGTAAGGTATGCCACCCTAGACCACCAGGGATAATGGATGCCAATCAGTGCCACAATGGATGCCAATCAGTGCCCACAATGGGCACCACTGATTGGCAGGCATTATTGTTTGGCACTGATTGGCATCCATTAGTACAGTACAGTGCCACCTATCAGTGCCCACCCATGCCACCTATCAGTGCCCACCCATGCCCACCCATGCCACCTATCAGTGCCCATCCATGCCGCCTATCCATGCCCATCTGTGCCCACCCGTGCCGCCTATCTGTGCCCACCCGTGCCGCCTATCTGTGCCCACCCGTACCGCCTATCTGTGCCCACCCGTACCGCCTATCTGTGCCCACCCGTACCGCCGATCGTTGCCCATACCGTGCCGCCGATCGTTGCCCATCCGTGCCGCCGATCGTTGCCCATCCGTGCCGCCGATCATTGCCCATCCGTGCCACCTCATCGGTGCCCATCCGTGCCGCCTTATCCGTGCCTGTCAGTGCAGCCCCATCAGTGCCCATCAGTGAAGGAGAAAACAAACTTATTTACAAAGTTTTGTTACTGAAACCAAAAAAAAACTTTTTTTTTTTCAAAATTTTCGGTCTTTTTTTTATTTTTTAGCAGAAAATAAAAATCGCAGAGGTGATCAAATACCACCAAAAGAAAGCTCTATTTGTGGGAACAAAATGATAAAAATTTAGTTTGGGTACAGTGTACCATGACCGCGCAATTGTCATTCAAAGTGCAACAGCGCAGAAAGCTGAAAATTGGTCTGGGCAGGAAGGTGTTTAAGTGCCCAGTATGGAAGTGGTTAAGCATCAGCCTGGGGAAGGTAAATAGCCAGAACAAACTACACAAGTTAAAGCTTCACCGCCGCCACCAAGATTAACAGAGAAACCCAGAGTTCCACAGCGTCCAGTAATCCCCCAGGTGCCTGTCATACCTTCACTCCCTGAGCAATCCAAACGACCTATAGAACCACAACTACCTCAAAAATCAACTGACACAAAACCAGAGCCACCATCATCCAAACCAGAGCCACCAAGCCCAACTGGCTCTATTGTGTTACCTCTTGTTCCTGGAAGAAATGGTGATAATATTATGAAACATGGCCAAGCTGGCCCTCCAGGAAGAATCATCCAGTCTGTATCGGGAAGACCTCAAGTTGCCGATGGACAGAAAGAAATGGAGATGCCCCAAGCCATCCAAAGAACCTAAAGCTCCTACAACAGTAGAAATATTTCCAGAATCTATAGGAGTTACTGCTAGGGATGAGCTTTGTGTTCGAGTCAAACCCATGTTCGACTCGAACATCGGCTGTTCGATCGTTCGACAAAGATCAAACATTATTAGCCGTTCGTGCCAAATTCGAGTGGCGCGTCACGGCCTATAATTCACTGCAGCATCGCAGTGCATTGCTGGCTGATGATTGGCCAAGCATGCACTATGACCCGCATGCTTGGCCAATCACAGCACAGAAAAAATGGGGGGAGCCATAATTGGCCAAAGCCAGGGTGGTTTTGGCCAATTATGGCTCAGGGGGTTTAGTAAACGCCCCACACTATATAAGGCCGCCGGCTCGGCGGCCTTGTGTAGTGTGTTGGAGTTGTGAAACAAGAGTTTACAGAGACAGACAGTGTCATTTATATTGAGTTAGATAGAGCAGGCAGGTGAGTCAGTTAGCTGTAGTTACAGTGTGTAGAGGATATATATGCATCCTAGGTGTTGTATATATATTTATACACTGCATTGAGTTTAGCTAGATCCGTTCCTGTTAGTCTCTATACTGTGACAGGCAGGCAGGTGATTGTGCTAGCTGCAGACAGTCAGTGTTTCACTTAAGTGTACTACTGTGTGCTTTGCATAGCATTCACCTAAAGCTCACCTGAATACAGTTAGTGACTATTATAGTGGTGTTCTCATAATAAAACCACAAGCAGAGAGCTGCAAGTATTTTCAGTGTACTGTGTCCTCTACACAATTTTCACCTAAAACTAACTGAAAACAATTGCTGCTTTTCCCATACTAACACCACAGCAGGCTATTAGTATGTCTGGAAGGCAAACTATGAGAGGCAGACAGTCACGAGGCAATAATAGAGGGCAAGCAGGCTCTGTGTCTAGAGGCAACAGTGCTGCTGGTCGTGGACACGGTGCATCCTCATCAGCACGTGGCCATAGGAAACACTTGTCCTTCTTTTCGGCAGCTGGCCATGTTGAGCCGCAACATGCCCAAGACTTGTAGAGTGGATGACCAAGCCATCCTCCTCCTCCTCCTCATCCTCTCTCACTCAGGCTCAGGTTACTTTGTCTGGCAAAGCAGCTGCCAAAGCGGCCTCTTCCCTCGGCTCAATGGCATCAGTCACTCCTTCCCTAGCCCCACCATGTCCTCCTGAGGAGTCCCCCGAACTGTTTGACCACAGTGTTGGGTACATGCTCCAGAAGGATGCCCAGCTTTTTGAAGGCTCCGATGATGAAACCCAGCTGGAGGAAGGCAGTAACATGAGCTCAGAGAGAGGGGGTAGTAATGTGAGCCCAGAGAGAGGGGGTGCCCAACAAGGTCAGCTATCTGGCAGTCATGTTCCCCCAGCTGCAGCATACTGCCAGATTGGCTCCAGTGATGAGGAGGGAGGGGATGATGAGGTCACTGACTCCACGTGGGTGCCTGATAGGAGAGAGGAGGAGGAGGAGGCACATCTCCAACGAGGCAGGATGCCCTCCAGGGGCCAGCTTAAGGGCAGCACACCGACTGCATCACACCGCAGAGCTCCGCATGTGCAGGGCGCTGCTGTCTCTGCGCTGAAGCAGGTAATACCGCCACCCAGGTGTACTTCAGGTAAATGCAAGATCATTTTCAGTGACCCCCGGATCCGTGAGAAATCAAAATGAGACACATGGAAAGAGAGTGTTTTCATAAGATCTCTGACCTTTATTGAATTAGAGTGGCTTATATGCAAAAGAAAGATAGGAGGGGCTGTGTATTAATGCATATGTCTCTAAAAATTATACAAACTCAGTATATTCTTATCATGATGTTAAACTAGATTCAGCAGTCTACAAGAGCTAAAAGATAACTTTGCTTATACAACCAGGCTGATCCATGATACAGCTTAACCACAAATGAGTAGCAGGGTGTGTCTTTATGCAAACTGTTATGCCCCATACACACGATCGTTTTTCATGCCGTTTTTAAAAATGGGCATTAAAAATGATCGTGTGTATGCTCCAGAGCATTTTTAACGACGTGAAAAACAGCCATTAAAAATTTCAAACATGCTCTCTTTTTTCACGTCGTTTTTCATGTCGTTTTTTTTAACGACGTGAAAAACGATAGTGTGTATGCTTTAACGACGTGAAAAAAAACGCGCATGCTCAGAATCAAGTATGAGACGGGAGCGCTCGTTCTGGTAAAACTAGCGTTCGTAATGGAGATAGCACATTCGTCACGCAGTAACGGACTGAAAAGCACGAGGCTGAAAAGCGTGAATCGTTGCTCAACAAACTTTACTAACATGAAGGGTGGCGCCATTCGAGCGGAACTTCCCCTTTATAGTGCCTTCGTACGTGGTATACGTCACTGCGCTTTGCTTGATCGTTTTTTAAAATGATCGTGTGTACGCAAGACAGGCTTGAGAGCAAACATGAAAAAAAAACGACGTGAAAAACGGCAAGAAAAAAAATGGCAAGAAAAACGATCGTGTGTATGGGGCATAAGTATGTCAAAACACATTATTGAAAAGTTAATTTCTACTTAAAAATTGTGTCAATAATTTCATACATTCTATTACAATCCCCTCTTTTATCACGAACATGATAATCACAAACCCTGAAGCCCCCGACATTCACCTGGACTACTTTCTCATAAATGTATCATTATCCTAAGCATGTAACAATAAACAGATAATCTCAGCTTCATAGCAATTGTCCATGAAATACAAAGGGGGGAGGGGCGTGACAGTCCTTAAAAGCAAGTGGGAGGGGCATGACAGCCTTTAGGCCAAATAAAAAATTGTCCCAAAGAAAAGCACAAAAAAAAATCTCTTGTATGGCTTCTAAATGTCCAATAAATTCATGAAAGGGAAGGAAAAGGGAAATGTCCACATTCTCATTCTCCTAAACTTTTCCCGAAACTTTTGGTTCGATTCTGTGTTTATCCATATTTTACAGAGATCCTCTACCCCAAAACCCTGCCTCTTTGTAAGGATAGAACTCGATATCCAAAGACAGACGGGAACTGATGCATTGGGCTAGACTTGGGTCTTCGGGCTGGCATATCTGTATCACTCCCTTGTGATGCTCACTGGAATTTCGTAGACCTTGGGCGTGCGTCATGGCTAACCCTCAAGGTGTCATTCCAGGAATATTTTCCAGCAGGTGTCCGCCTTTACTCATCTCAGCATCTCCCATGGCATTTGAACAACAAAGATGAACAACGAAGATTTCCATGTAAAAGCTGTAGTCATCTCTTCATCCAGATAGGGTATAAGGCAGGGTATGAATGGGGTATAGGGTAGGAATGGGATGGGCATTTCTTCATGTGCAGGGGGCTAGGGGTGAATGCTGGCTGGGGCGGATATTCCTCATCCAACATGAATAATCACAGAATCTATCTGATCAATTAAGGCCTTAACCATTGGAGGTATTAAAAATAATATTCCTCATTAATAGTGATGAGCCGAACACCCCCCGAGTTCGGTTCGCACCAGAACCCGCGAACGGACCGAAAGTTCGCACAAACTTTAGAACCCTATTAAATACAATGGATGCGAACGTTCGAAATCTAAAGTGCTATTTATAACGACTAATATGCATGTTATTGTCCTAAAAAGGGTTTGGGAACCTGGGTTCTGCACCAGGGGACATGTATCAATCCCAAAAAAAGTTTTAAAAACGGCCGTTTTTCGGGAGCAGTCATTTTAATGATGCATAAAGTGAAAAAAAAAGTCAAATATTCCTTTAAATATCGTACCTGGGGGGTGTCTAAAGTATGCCTGTGAAGTGCCACGCGTTTCCCGTGTCTAGAACTGTCCCTGCACAAAATTACATTTCTAAAGGAAAAAAAGCCATTTAAAACTGCTTGCGGCTAGGGATGAGCTTCGAGTTCGAGTCAAACTCATGTTCGACTCGAACATTGCCTGTTCGCCCGTTCGCCGAACAGCGAACAAATTGGGGTGTTCGCGGCAAATTCGAAAAATCTATGGGAGAAATCTAAAGTGCTAATTATAAAGGCTAATATGCAAGTTATTGTCCTAAAAAGTGTTTGGGGACCCGGGTCCTGCCCCAGGGGACATGTATCAATGCAAAAAGAAGTTTTAAAAACGGCCGTTTTTTCGGGAGCAGTGATTTTAATAATGCTTAAAATGAAAAAATAAAAGTGAAATATTCCTTTAAATTTCGTACCTGGGGGGTGTGTATGATATGCATGTAAAGTGGCGCATGTTTCCCGTGCTTAGAACTGTCCCTGCAAAAAGTGTCATTTTTGTGTAGCGGGGTCCTCAAATTGATGGGATACACCTGGGCAATAGTGTGACCCAGGTGTATAATTGTGTTAGGATTCAGACCCCTTTTTGTTTCGTGGAGGATTGGAGGATGTAATATTCTCCTTTGCCTGTGGGTGGCGGGGTACCCACGGGCTTCAGGTAGAATCATCCCCTGCAGTGCTCCCTGTTTGGTCTCTTCCCGGAGATGGTATGGCTGGGGCGGGGAACCCGCCGGGCCGTTGAAGGGAGGAGATAAAAGGGGGAGACGCCCTGACCACGAGGTCGTCGTCTTGCGGAGAAGGAGGTCCTCGGAGGAGGAGGGTTGCGGTCTGCACCCAGGGCCCTTAGGCCTGGGTGCGGGAGATCCAGGAGTCTGGTCCAGGTGCCCATGGCCTGGTCCGGAGTCATGTTGGCGTCCATCCCAGGCACCTTTAGCCTGGGGTGAGGTACTATCTAGGAGGCCTGGGGCCCAGTACCTTCGACTGGGTCCCGCTAGGGTGGACTGTCCGAGGGTCCCTGAGCGGAGGGACTCGTACCTGAGGTGAGGAGGCCGGGGAGGTTACCCACTGGAGACCCGGAGCAGCACCAACCCGGTGACAGTGGGCCTCTGGGAACTCTCTTGGGAGGACACATCCCCCTGATAGGGGCCACAGCGTATCGAAGAGGGCTCCATTGCTGTTCATAGGGGTTGCTGGAAGAGACCCCATCCTTCCTGTTCTGTAACAGCCGGATTGGCTTAGGCGCCGCTGGTCATAGTACAGTGGCATAGAACTCAAACTTTAGGAAGTGCCTCGATCTGCTCGCCCCACCGTTGGCAAGGTTATAGGTCCCAACCAGTTTGCTGCAAAAGAACTGTTTATTGTGCTTTGCGTATTGGAGTGTCAAATAAACAAGTGTTGGACCTTTCTCCGGTGTGTGAACTCCAGTTACTGGAAGCAAAGGGGAGGCTGGTGAGCTTGCAATTACAGACTCAGTGCATTCACAGAACACACCGGCCCGAGGAAACATCAGGAAGTGGCCTTCACCTCCCTACTACAAATGGGAGGACATGGGCCGTGGCGCATCTCACTCTCACAACCCAGGAACCCCTAGACATGAGTTGGTGTGTAACCGATAAAGATGGAGAGAGGGTGAGGCCGCTACACGTGGGGGCTCGTGAGTCCGGGATAGAGTGTGTTCTAAAGATGGACTTGAGAATGTCTACATTTGAACTTTGCTGCCCAGAGGAGTTGTGGAAATGACCCTAACACGGGAAAGGCCCATGCGGAGGAGCGGAAAAAGGGAGAGGTCCAGCCGTGTGACGTACTGCACGTGGGGACTGTTAACGCACTGCGCCACGAGGCACCCCATGGCGACATCGTTCGTGGGCGGAGTCAAGAGGAAGCCCGCGAAAATGTACAGCTCATGGGAGGAGTCTGGCCAAGTGTGGGGATACACGTGGAGACTCCGGCGCGGGGTCAGTGCATGATGGAGCAGCAAACAGTCGGGATGACCTCAAGTGCCCCGTGGATTATGGTTCCTCACCCCACGAGAATGACTTCCTTTGCTGCCCCCATCACAGACACGGGGATAAGACTTAGGCCCCGAGGGCGGTTGGCTCTGTACACCTGCAGAGACACGGAGGCCCTCGGTGTGATCTGTCCCGGCTGCTCGGGACTGGTGGTCACCCTGAAGCCATTCGGGCGATGTGAGGAGTGCAGAGAATTCCTTTTTGAGGTCGAGTCGTCCACAGCAAGGCCCCGGGCCCTTCGCCTCAATCACCTCACGGGTACTGCTACTCCGGAAGGGGAGATCAAGGCCTTTGTCGAGGTTCCCGTGCGCGCTGACCAGGGCGATGGACTGCCCAACAGAGAAAAATCCGAAGATGCTGCTTCGGTCGCCACAAGTTCTCTGCTCCCACCACCGAAGAGGAAAGTTGGCCTAGTACAGGCATCCTATGGACGTGGTCGAGCTTCACCCCGCTGCTTGCCTGGCCTGGATGGCGCCGGTCGAGATGGAAGTCCCGGACATCCCAGTCTTCTACAAGGGTCAGGTGAGCCAGGGGCTGGGACTGTGGTGGTGGTTGGAGGTGTCGGGGGCCCATTGGAGGTGGAACCCCCCAGAGAAGATGATTCTGTGTCCACCGGTAGATATCTGCCTGCGGAGATGTATGACACCTCCGACCTAGAGTCGCTGTCTGATTGCGGAGATGATGGCGAGATAGACGAACTGTTCAGCCGCAAGGGCTGGGATAGAGTGCCACTTCTTGCTTCCCGTGCGGTACGGGATTCACCTATGTACACAGGAGACAGCACGCCTCGGGTGGAAGTCTGGAGAACAAGATGGTATGACGAGTTTGTGTGGGACAAGTTGAAGGTGCCCCATGCCCGCAGGTACCTGGAATGTGTGCCGGCAGTGTCTAAGAGGTTTGAGGACTGCAAAGCTGAATGGAAATTGGGGCGCCATATCCATGCTGACAAGATAGTCATTTGCAGAAGAGAAGGAGAAGATGTCGAGTATTCGATAGAGGCATTTGACAAACACCTGAAACCCCTGTACCTGCCGGATCCAAAGTTTTACTTATAGGAGAAAAGAACTCCTGTTTATTTCTTTTGTGCACTTGAACTTTCTGGAAGAGCCATTCCCAGACACGCAGGACTGTGCCCTGTTTTTGTTTGGGCTTTTCTTTTTCTCGTTGGAGACTTGGGGACTGTTGTGTTTTCGTGTTTCCCCTTTTCTTCATGTGCCAAAGGCAAGGACATTTGGGAATAGTGGCAGAGTAGGGAAAAGCTGGAAGAACGAAGATTCGTTGAGTGTCATGACCGCGGCGCTGTCACCAGGTGGCAGTGTTGCGCAACAAATGTTTGAAAATATTTCACCCACACATCACCTTGCTTGTTGGAGTGAGTGGGTCTCTCGGCTGACGGGCCCACTCATCCCAAATGACACGAAATTATGTTAGGATGTTGTTTTTCTTTCCCCTGCAGGAGAATCGTCAGTCAAGATCATTGAGAGTGGGTGGCTCTTAGACAGTGTGGGAGAGGGGCTGTGACTAGGCAGATGTTTAAAGTGTTTTATGACATAAGTTGTTTTATATGTTCCCCATTCCCTGAGCAGGTCTTGGCACTTGGGAAATTTAGAGGAACTGCCTCAGGGGTTTCACTCCATGTCACCACTTTATGGGAGGCATGGGTGTGCACCTGACGCTGGGGACCAGCGTCAAATTACAGGGGGGAGTGTGTAGCGGGGTCCTCAAATTGATGGGATACACCTGGGCAATAGTGTGACCCAGGTGTATAATTGTGTTAGGATTCAGACCCCTTTTTGTTTCGTGGAGGATTGGAGGATGTAATATTCTCCTTTGCCTGTGGGTGGCGGGGTACCCACGGGCTTCAGGTAGAATCATCCCCTGCAGTGCTCCCTGTTTGGTCTCTTCCCGGAGATGGTATGGCTGGGGCGGGGAACCCGCCGGGCCGTTGAAGGGAGGAGATAAAAGGGGGAGACGCCCTGACCACGAGGTCGTCGTCTTGCGGAGAAGGAGGTCCTCGGAGGAGGAGGGTTGCGGTCTGCACCCAGGGCCCTTAGGCCTGGGTGCGGGAGATCCAGGAGTCTGGTCCAGGTGCCCATGGCCTGGTCCGGAGTCATGTTGGCGTCCATCCCAGGCACCTTTAGCCTGGGGTGAGGTACTATCTAGGAGGCCTGGGGCCCAGTACCTTCGACTGGGTCCCGCTAGGGTGGACTGTCCGAGGGTCCCTGAGCGGAGGGACTCGTACCTGAGGTGAGGAGGCCGGGGAGGTTACCCACTGGAGACCCGGAGCAGCACCAACCCGGTGACAGTGGGCCTCTGGGAACTCTCTTGGGAGGACACATCCCCCTGATAGGGGCCACAGCGTATCGAAGAGGGCTCCATTGCTGTTCATAGGGGTTGCTGGAAGAGACCCCATCCTTCCTGTTCTGTAACAGCCGGATTGGCTTAGGCGCCGCTGGTCATAGTACAGTGGCATAGAACTCAAACTTTAGGAAGTGCCTCGATCTGCTCGCCCCACCGTTGGCAAGGTTATAGGTCCCAACCAGTTTGCTGCAAAAGAACTGTTTATTGTGCTTTGCGTATTGGAGTGTCAAATAAACAAGTGTTGGACCTTTCTCCGGTGTGTGAACTCCAGTTACTGGAAGCAAAGGGGAGGCTGGTGAGCTTGCAATTACAGACTCAGTGCATTCACAGAACACACCGGCCCGAGGAAACATCAGGAAGTGGCCTTCACCTCCCTACTACAAATGGGAGGACATGGGCCGTGGCGCATCTCACTCTCACAACCCAGGAACCCCTAGACATGAGTTGGTGTGTAACCGATAAAGATGGAGAGAGGGTGAGGCCGCTACATTTGAAAGAAAAAAATGCATTTAAAACTGACTCGCGGCTATTAATGAATTGTCGGCTCCCGGCAATACATACAAAAGTCATTGATAAAAAAAAAAAAAAAGCGTGGGGGTTCCCCAGAATTCAATTACCAGGCCCTTCAGGTCTGGAATGGATATTAAGGGGAACCCCGCCGCAAATAAAAAAAAAATTGACGTGGGGTTCCCCCAAATATCCATTCCAGGCCCTTCAGATCTGGCATGGATTTTAAGGGGAACTCCACCCCAAATAAAAAAAAAATGGCGTGGAGTCCCCCTAAAAATCCATACCAGACCCCTTATCCGAGCATGCAACCTGGCCGGCCGCAGGGGAAAAGGGGGGGACGAGAAAGCGGCCCCCCCTCCCTCCTGAACCGTACCAAGCCACATGCCCTCAACATGGGGAGGATGTCCCCATGTTGATGGGGACAAGGGCCTCATCCCCACAACCCTTGCCCGGTGGTTGTGGGGGTCTGCGGGCGGGGGGCTTATCGGAATCTGGAAGACCCCTTTAACAAAGAGGACCCCCAGATCCCGGCCCCCCCCTATGTGAATTGGTAAGGGGTACATTGTACCCCTACCATTTCACGAAGAAAGTGTAAAAAAATGTTTAAAAAAACACACAAACACGTTGAAAAAGTCCTTTATTAAAAAAAAAAAAAAAACCCATTCCAGCGGTGAAATCCAGTGTCCCGCGGCGATCCCGATGTCCAGCGCTGTCCGTCATTGGTTGTGCCTGAGCGGACCTGATGGGGAACTCCCTCTCAGTATTTTAAATGTATAGACCCGCCCCTTCTAAAGTTCCCCATCAGGTCCGCTCAGCGGACCAGATGCGGAACATGAGAAGGGGCGGGTCTATACATGTATTACCAAAGTGAGAGCAGTTCCCCATCAGGTCCGCCTCCTCGGTATGTCGGACCCGCCTACGTCATTGGCTTGAGCGGGGAACTTCCTTCACTGTGTAATTTAAATTTACATAGTGAAGGAAGTTCCCCGCTCAAGCCAATGAGGTAGGCGGGTCCGACATACCGAGGGGGCGGACCTGATGGGGAACTGCTCTCACTTTGGTAATACATGTATAAACCCGCCCCTTCTCATGTTCTGCATCTCGCCCGCTGAGCGGACCTGATGGGGAACATTAGAAGGGGCGGGTCTATACATTTAAAATACTGAGAGGGAGTTCCCCATCAGGTCCGCTCAGGCACAACCAATGAAGGACAGCGCTGGACATCGGGATCGCCGCGGGACACTGGATTTCACCGCTGGAATGTTTATTTATTTATTTTTTTAAATAAAGGACTTTTTCAAGGTGTTTGTGTGTTTTTTTAAACATTTTTTTACGCTTTCTTCGTGAAATGGTAGGGGTACAATGTACCCATTACCAATTCACATGGGGGGGGGGCGGGATCTGGGGGTCCCCTTTGTTAAAGGGGTCTTCCAGATTCCGATAAGCCCCCCGCCCGCAGACCCCCACAACCACCGGGCAAGGGTTGTGGGGATGAGGCCCTTGTCCCCATCAACATGGGGACATCCTCCCCATGTTGAGGGCATGTGGCTTGGTACGGTTCAGGAGGGAGGGGGGGCCGCTCTCTCGTCCCCCCCTTTTCCCCTGCGGCCGGCCAGGTTGCGTGCTCGGATAAGGGGTCTGGTATGGATTTTTAGGGGGACTCCACGCCATTTTTTTTTTTAAACTTGGGGTGGAGTTCCCCTTAAAATCCATGCCAGATCTGAAGGGCCTGGTAATTGAATTCTGGGGAACCCCCACGCTTTTTTTTTTTTTTTTTATCAATGACTTTTGTATGTATTGCCGGGAGCCGACAATTCATTAATAGCCGCGAGTCAGTTTTAAATGCATTTTTTTTCTTTCAAAAATGACATTTTTTGCAGGGACAGTTCTAAGCACGGGAAACATGCGCCACTTTACATGCATATCATACACACCCCCCAGGTACGAAATTTAAAGGAATATTTCACTTTTATTTTTTCATTTTAAGCATTATTAAAATCACTGCTCCCGAAAAAACGGACGTTTTTAAAACTTATTTTTGCATTGATACATGTCCCCTGGGGCAGGACCCAGGTCCCCAAACACTTTTTAGGACAATAACTTGCATATTAGCCTTTATAATTAACACTTTAGATTTCGAACGTTCGAGTCCATTGTATTTAATAGGGTTCTAAAGTTTACACAAACATTTTGTCTGTTCGCAGGTTCTGGTGCGAACCGAACAGGGGGGTGTTCGGCTCATCCCTGCTTGCGGCTTTAATGTAATGTCTGGTCCCGGTAATATGGATGAAAATCTTTAAGAAAAATGGCATAGCTACCCCATCACAGCCCCCCCCCCCTACCCCAGCCCATTACCAGCCCCTTTGGGTCTTGTATGGATATTAAGGGGAACCCCGCACACAAAATAAAAAAGGCCCTATATACTCTGAACAGCCGTATACAGGTGGTGCATACAAGACAGGGACTGTAGGTTTGTTCTTATGTAGAATCTGTTTGTAATTTTGAACAGGTACATTGTTTAAGTGTAGCTCCAGCCCAAAAATCTATTTTTAAGCTTTTTGGAAAACATAGGGAAGGGTTATCACCCCTGTAACATTTGTTTTGCTGTCTGTGCAGTGTGCACCTGTTCAGAACAGTTCACCTCACTTTCCGTCCTAATGACAAATGTTTTTTGAAAATTTGGGGTTTTTATTGAAACAAGAATTGGTGATAAAGCATCAGTGGAGAGGAGACACTTTTTTTCCCATATTAACTCTTACAGGAGAGAATTTGCCTTCCTAGGGGTAGATTTCCTCTCACTTCCTGTTGTATCCTTCCGTTTGCAAGGAGGAGTCGTTTGTAAGTTGGATGTTTGAAAGTAGGGGCCTGCCGTATATACTCAGCTGAAATTTGCCCCTTACATGTTGGTGTTGCCACAACACTGTGAGCCCTCACAGTTACTCTTGGTGGGCGCATGAATGGGCCCTGCTGTGAATTATTAGATCAAGAATTGTAATTGCATGCCCCTGTTGAACAGGGGCTGAAAAATTGGGCCTTTGGTGGTGGTGGTGGTGGTGGTGTTGACACAACACTGTAAGGCCTCACAGTTAGTCTTGGTGGGCGCAGGAATGGGCCCTGCTGTGAATTATTGGATCAAGAATTGTAATTACATGCCCCTGTTAAACAGGGCCAGAAAAATTGGGCCTTAGGCACTGGTGCCACAACACTGCAACCCCTCACAGATACTGTACTTGGAGCACAGCAATGAGCCCTGTTGCAAAGTATTGCATCAAAAATTGTAATTACACGCCCCTGTTAAACAGGGGCTGAAAAATTGGGCCTTAGCCACTGGTGCTGGTGCCACGACACTGCAACCTCTCCCAGATACTCTAGTTGGAGTGCAGGAATGAGCCCTGCTGCAAAGCATTGCATAAAAAATTGTAATTACATGCCCCTGTTAAACAGGGGCATAAAAATTGGGCCTTAGGCACTGGTGCCACAACACTGCAACCCCTCACAGATACTGTACTTGGAGCACAGCAATGAGCCCTGTTGCAAAGTATTGCATCAAAAAATTTTATTACACGCCCCTGTTAAACAGGGGCTGAAAAATTGGGCCTTAGCCACTGGTGCTGGTGCCACGACACTGCAACCACTCCCAGATACTCTAGTTGGAGTGCAGGAATGAGCCCTGCTGCAAAGCATTGCATAAAAAATTGTAATAACACGCCCCTGTTAAACAGGGGCTGAAAAATTGGGCCTTAGCCACTGGTGGCGGCACCCAGAAACAAAAATGTTCTTCCAAGCTATCATCATCAATCGGATCATTGAGGAGGAGGAGGATAGTCAGTCAACATAACAGGACAGTCTCTCAGCATCAGCATCAGTCTTGAAGGGATGTGACATTTGAAAATAAATTAGTCTGTTATATCAGCTTCAGGTGTTTGGTAGCTGGTGGTGATCCAAGACTGGTTCATCTTTATGAAGGTCAGTCGATCAACAGAGTCGGTGGACAGGCGCACCCTGTGATCCGTGACAAATCCTCCAGCAGCACTGAATGTGCGTTCTAAAAGAACGCTGGATGCAGGACAGGCCAGTAGCTCAATTGCATACTGTGCAAGCTCTGGCCAGTGATCCAACCTCAAGACCCAGTAAGCCAGAGGATTTTCGGTGGGGAAGGTGTCCAAGTCTGACCTTGCCCCTAGGTATTCCTGCACCATGTATATCAGACGCTGGCGATGGTTGCTGGAACCGATCATACCTTGGGGCTGCGGACTAAAGAATTGTCTGAACGCAACGGTCAGACTGCCACCTTCCCCACCGCTCCTTCTTTAACTGACCGAAGCCTCAGCAACTCGTTGTCCAGGACCAGGAGTTTGTAACCTCCCAGTCTCTGGGAACGCGTTGCACAGACCTTTCTGCAAGGCCTCCCGGAGTTGTCTCATCCTCTGCTCCCTCTGCGACGGTAAGATAAGGTCCGCAACCTTACCCTTTTACCGTGGATCAAGGAGAGTGGCCAGCCAGTAATGGTCCCTCTCCTTGATCCGAAGAATACGAGGATCCTTCCGCAGACTTTGCAGGATCAGGGAGGCCATGCAGCGTAGGTTAGCTGAGGCATTCGGTCCGGAGTCCTCTGGGTCACTAAGGACGACATGATCCGCAGCCACCTCCTCCCAGCCACGTACAAGTCCACTGGTTTCTTGGGACTGTAAATCATCCCTAAAAGACTGCTGCTGATGATGCTGAGTGCCAGGCTCCACCTCCATGCTGACACAATCCTCCTCCTCCTCCTCTTCCTGTGCGATGGGTGGGACAGAAGGAACACTGTCTGGGTAAAGGGGGCCTTGAGAGGCAAGGAAGTCCTCCTCTTCCTGCCTCTGTTCTGCCTCAAGTGCCCTGTCCATTATTCCACGCAGCGTATGTTCCAACAGGTGGACAAGAGGTACAGTGTCACTGATGCATGCACTGTCACTGCTCACCATCCTCGTGGCCTCCTCAAATGGTGTCAGGACAGTGCATGCATCCCTGATCATGCCCCACTGGCGTGGAGAAAAAAACCCGAGCTCCCCTGACCCTGTCCTGGTGCCGTAGACGCACAGGTACTCATTGATGGCCCTCTGCTGCGTGTGCAGCCGCTGCAGCATGGCCAACGTTGAGTTCCACCTGGTGAGCATGTCACATATAAGGCGGTTCTTGGGCAGGTTCAACTCCTTTTGCAGCTCAGCCAGGCGAGCACTGGCATTATAAGATCTGCGGAAATGCACACAGACTTTCCTGGCCTGCCTCAGGACATCCTGTAAGCCCGGGTACCTGCCCAAGACTCGCTGCACCACCAGGTTAAGGACGTGAGCCACACAGGGCACATGGGTCAGTTGTCCCTGTCGGAGAGCGGAGAGGAGGTTGGTGCCATTGTCGCAAACTACCATTCCTGGCTTAAGCTGGCGTGGCATCAACCACCTCTCGGCCTGCCCCTGCAGAGCAGACAGAACCTCTGCCCCAGTGTGGCTCCTGTCCCCCAAACACACCAGCGCAAGCACGGCATGGCATCTTTTTGCCTGCGTACTTGCGTAGCCCCTTGAACGCCTACGGAGCACCGCTGGTTCCGAGGACAAAGCACAGGAAGAGGCCACGGAGGAAGAAGAAGAGGAGGGGGTGGAGGACAGAGGTGTGTCACAACCAGTAGTAGCATTTTGGAGGCGTGGCGGTGGAACAACCTCCAACACTACTGCACCTTGTCCTGCATACTTCCCAGCTGCCAAAAGAGTGACCCAATGGGCCGTGAAAGAAAGGTAACATCCCTGTCCATGCCTGCTGGACCATGAGTCAGCGGTAATATGCACCTTACCGCTGACCGCCCTGTCCAGCGAGGCCAAGACATTGCCATCCACATGCCGGTAGAGAGCCGGAATAGCCTTCCGTGAGAAAAAGTGGCGTTTGGGAACCTGCCACTGAGGAACCGCACATTGCACAAACTCACGGAAGGGGGCCGAGTCTACCAACTGAAAAGGCAGCAGTTGAAGCGCTAGCAATTTAGCCAAGTTAGCATTCAACCGCTGGGCATGTGGATGGCTGGGAGTGAACTTCTTTCGATGGTCCAGCAGCTGGGGCAGGAAAATTTGCCTGCTAGAATCGGACGTCGGTGTACTGCTAGCAGAGTGCCCGCAAGTACTTGGCTGTGACACACCTAATTCTACACCTTCATTCCTCTCAGAGCAGGTTTCAGAGAGGACTGAAGGTATAGTGGGGTTGGAGATCCCAACTGATGCGGTGCAAGAAGAGGTCCGCTTTGTTCTTTGGTGTGGGTCTTTAAGGTAGGCTTGCCAACGAGCTGCATGGCAGGTCAACATATGTCTGGTCAAGCATGTGATGCCCAAGCGGGTGATGTTTTGGCCACGCGATATACGCTTGAGATATATGTTGCAAACAGCAGCTGTGCGATCTGATGCACTCGACTCAAAAAAGGCCCACACCAAAGAACTTTTTGAATAACGGGCAGAGGCAGCGCCCTGCACAGGCAGAGCTCTGCGGTGTGATTCCGTCGGTGTGCTGCCCTTACGCTGGCCCCCCGAGGGCATCCTGCCTCGTTGGAGATGTGCCTCCTCCTCATCCTCCTCCTCCTCCTCCTCCTGTCTCCTATTAGGCACCCACGTGGAGTCAGTGACCTCATCATCCCCTCCCTCCTCATCACTGGAGCCAATCTGGCAGTATGTTGCAGCTGCTGGAACATGACTGCCAGATTGGTGTCCTTCTTGAGAATCCCCTCTCTCTGCTCTCACGCTACTGCCTTCCTCTAGCTGGGTATCATCATCAGACCCTTCGAAACGCTGGGCATCCTCCTGGAGCATGTACCCAACACTCTGCTCAAACAGTTCGGGGGACTCCTCAGGAGGACATGGTTGGTCTAGGGAAGGAGTGACTGATGATGACATTGATACCAGGGAAGAGGACGCTTTGGCAGCTGCTTTGCCAGTACCCTGAGCCTGGGTGAGAGAGGATGAGGAGGATGAGGAGGGCTTGGTCATCCACTCTACCAAGTCTTCGGCATGATGCGGCTCAACACGTCCAGCTGCCGAAAAGAAGGACAAGCGTGTCCCATGGCCACGTGCTGATGGCGATGCACCGCGTCCACGACCAGCACTGTTGTCTCTAGACACAGAGCCTGCTTGCCCTCTTTTATTGGCTCCTGACTGTCTGCCTCTCCTTGTTTGCCTTCCAGACATTCTAATTGCCTGCAGGGAAATGGGAAAAAGCAGCAATACAGGCTAAGTTCAGGTGTAATATGGTCAGGAGGCACACTCCGCCCGCTGTAAGTGCCGCAAAATCCTGTTGGTGTAACACACCAGGAAAAAGCAGCAATACAGGCTAAGTTAAGGTGTAATATGATCAGGAGGCACACTCCGCCCGCTGTAAGTGCCGCAAAATCCTGTTGGTGTAACACACCAGGAAAAAGCAGCAATACGGGCTAACTTCAGGTGTATAATGTGCAGGAGGCTTAGCAACAATGACACTAACACTGTCCCCTGCCTATCCTTCTCTCTCCCTGCACACAAGGTTTATCAAAGTATATGACACTGACACTCTCCCTGCCTATCCTTCTCTCTCCCTACACACAAGGTTTAGCAAAGAATATGAAACTGACACTCTCCCTGCCTATCCTTCTCTGTCCCTACACACAAGGTTTAGCAAAGAATGGATTTGACACTGTCCCTGCCTATCCTTCACTTTCCCTGCTCCGGAACACACTACACGAGCCGCCGCGCTGGCGGCCTTTTATAGTGTGGGGCGTGTACTAAACCCCCTCAGCTATAATTGGCCACAGGCATCCTGCCTGTGGTCAATCATTGCTCCCCTCACTGCCGGCGCTGTGATTGGCCAAGCATGTAGGGTCACAGTGCATGCTTGGCCAATCACAGCGCCGGGATTACACTGCGATGGCGCAGTGTATTGTGGGCCGTTCCCGTCACTCGAATTTGGCGCGAACGGCCCAAATCGTTCTTTGTTCGCCGAACGCGCGAACAGTCGATGTTCGAGTCGAACCTATGTTCGACTCGAACACCGAGCTCATCCCTACTCATTAACTCAAACATAAGTAAAGCATGCAGAAATCTAAAATGTTTCTCAGCAACAGTCTTCATTATGTAGATTCAATATGTTTAACTAAACATTTTTTCAAATCCAGTATTACAGCAGGACTTCAATAAAACTTAAACAACTTTCGTTTCTTCTATCCTCAGGACCCAAGTGGACCCGAGGAACTCAGAACAGAACATTTTACCCAAACACATATTCTGACTCAGAAGTCAGCCTTCTAACTTTTCAAATATATCTGATCATCAGCAACAAACAAAACATTGATGGATAAACTACATTACATCATTAACACTTCACGATTGAAACTGGGAATTCAAAAGGCAAATATATCCAGTATAGTCACTCTGACTGTTATTCAAACAAACTTTCCCATCATATTTTAGTACCTCATGGACTCAATATATGCAGCAATTTATTTTGTATATCCTGGTTACTTAACCCAAACTTTTAGGGAAATATATATTATCAGGAACATGGGCCTAATAACTTCTACTCCCTAAACAAGAAAACAAAATATGAGACAACTCTTTGTATACATGTAGCGGGGTCTCCTTTAACGGCCCCAGGACTATGTTACCCAGAACCCCATTTGGCCCCAGGGCGGAAGTTTCCACCGCAAAGACTCATGGGAGGGACTACTTAAGGGAGAGGGGAGGCGGAGTTCGGCCTCTTTGGACACCGCACTGCAAGCAACGAGTCTTCCTGTACGGATCTGCTGCGGTGCAAGGCCTGAAGCCTGAGGCCTTGCGTGACATCCGAAGAGCCTTCCACCCCCACTGCGGAGCCTGGGTGGATCCTGACTTGTCGAGTGAGGACATCAGTTGGATCGGGGACCCGATCGGTGCAGACGCCGTGTGTGGATACACAGGCGGTGGAAGTCCCGGGCTGGGATCGCGCCCGGAGTGGTGAGCGGGCACCTGCCCATACCAATAGACTGTGCCGTGTTCAGGCCTATAAACTGCCTAGGCCCACTGTTTGTTTATCTGTGCTTCCATGGGGGACCGGTAGCAGGACAGAGCTGAAGTGCCCTCTCCCCCCCCTCACAGCATAGTGTTCCAAGTTATCACCTATTGCAGATTACAAATAGCTATTTCATCAAGTGCACCACCGAAAGCTGGCATGTGAAGAAACCCCTCCCCTTTAGGAAGTGACTGAGACTTATCCCATGTCAGGCCTGACCCGGGTGGGGAGTTAGGATATTTGTTTAGTGCGCCATAGGGCGCGCACGCCATAATAGCTACGCGTGGTGGAGTACTGCGCTGCGCCATTATATTGTGCTGCAACTTTTGAACTGATTAATGCAAGGCTCTGCAAGCTAATTTACATGTTGGGTATTATACTCTGTGTTATTCACTACTAGTAAAGCTGTTATATTTAATCTCTCGCCTCAGCGTGTTGTCTGACTGTTTAGAGATTATTAAGTGCAATACACTTGAATGTGGTATAAGTTTTAATCCTAGACTAACTGTGCCAGAGTGGGTTGAGTAAGATTGCCGGGGGTTGGCGGTACTGTATACAGGGCCCAAAATCAAACCAGTGGCTCTCTTAACTGGGGGTAGCGCTACACGTGTGGGCTCTCGAGTCCGGGATCCTGTTTCAGCAAATAACGCGCCAAGAAATACCAGCATGGACCCACTAGAAGTAGTAAAGTGGTGCAAGGCAGTCGGCACAGATCCAGCCGGGGTAGTAGTTATAGAACTCCCAGGGATCTGGCAAGAAGAAGCGGTGAAGCAGCTAGTGATGTCACTGTCCCAGCACCAGAAAGCATGGATAGTGGATGTCAGGTCGAATTCTTCGCTGACACACGCACTGATAGAGTGGAAGGATGGAGTCCCAGAAGACTTCAAGAATCCAAGTATAGGAGCGATAGATGATCAAACCTATAACCTAATACACGCACCACTGCCTACCACAGGAGGATGGTTCCAGACACCAAAATTATCACCACCCACCCCAAAAACTGTAAAAGGGGAGAAGGAAGAGAGTCCCGGGTCGCCGCAGGGCACCCTCAGCACCGAATTATGCTCGGTACTAGGGGAAATCATAGCCCAGTGCAAGAAAGATCCTACAGATTACCAAATGTCAGGATACCGAAAACTCAGAATGTTTTCAGGGAGGAAACCTGTACCTTCAGGCGAAGAGGGGTTTGAGGAGTGGTTAGACGGTGCCACTCAGGCCCTAGAAGAATGGGAAGTCCCAGACCATAGAAAGAAGCAGAGAGTTGCTGAGAGCTTGAAAGGCCCTGCTCTAGAGGCCATACGCAACCTCAAGATGAGCAAGACAGACTGTAATGCACAGGACTATCTGGACATTTTGCAGAATGTGTTCGGAGGAACAGAGAAAATCACGGAGCTCACGAACCAGCTAGAACACTGTTACCAAAAGGCAGGAGAGAAACTGTCAGAGTTCATGAAGCGCCTGGATAAGATCCTGCACAAGATGATCCTTAAGAAGGGGATTGACCCGCGGAAGGTGGATGAGGCCCGCGTCCAGCAGGTGATGAGAGGATCTCAGCCCCTGGACCCCATCGCACTGATGCTACGTACTAGACAGGACGGGAAGAGCCTGGAGTACCCTGACTTGATTCGAGTAGTCAAAGAAGAAGAAGCCATGCTGGAGGAGAAGAAGAGGAGCCAACCAGTTGAGACGGTGAATCCTCCTCCCCTGATGGCCAGGACGGCCACGACCCTGGAAAGAGACGCAGAGGTTGATACCTTGAAGTCGCAAATGTCCCAAGTGCTGGGAATGCTGACCTCCCTGATGGAAAAGGAGTCAAAGGTATCTCAGAGAGAAAACCCAAGGAGGGAGTTGTTTCCGAATACCTCAGCGCCTGCATCCCTGGAGGATAGGGGGGATATGACTTGTTTCAACTGCGGAGGGATTGGCCACGCTGCCAGAGTGTGTTCCAGTCCCAAGAAGAAGAGACTGAATAACCGCAAGCCGGCGGAAATGCCCATCACCTTCAGTGAGCTCCAAACTGAATAAGAAGCACATGAGAGGAGTGGACAGGACCCCACAGAAGAAACCGAAGGTTCCTCAGAGGGAACGCACTCCAAAGAAAGACAGTAATGTCCCTCAGCGGGTAGCTACACCCATAAAAAGGAGGGAGATCAATGCATACCAGGCCCAAGAGAGACTTAAGTCCAGAGACAAATGGAGGAAAGAAAGTAAAAAGGGAAAATGCAAAGATCAAATGAAAGAGACTCCTTCGAAGCGGTATCCAGAGAAGCTGGTGGGTCCCTCTCCAATAGTATCTATCCAGGTGGAGGGAGTCTACACAAGAGCCCTGTTGGATACTGGGGCGCAGGTGACCCTGTTGTATCGGGACTTTTATGACAAGCATCTGAGTCACCTACCCATCCAGAGGATTGAAGAGTTGGAGATATGGGGAATTTGGACAGAGAGTTTCCCTTATGATGGCTATTTGCCTATAAAACTGACTTTTGACCCGTCCATAGCTGGAAAGGCTGAAGTGTTCGACACCTTGACCGTGGTGTGCCCCCGACCGCCTGGAGCTAGTAGGAGTTCCTTAATAATAGGGACCAACACGGATCTGGTCCGAAGACTTCTAGCCCCACTGACAAGAGGGAAGAACCCCACAGTCACTGAGATCCACCCAATGTTAAAGACCACCTTCCAACGGCTGATCTTGGAACAGAAAGCCCCGGAAGAGGGGGTAGGGAAGGTCTGGAGACTGGGAAGAAAGGGGATAGTGCTGCAGGCCGGTGAAGTAACTTGCCTGAAAGCCACAGTGAAACTCACTTGGGAGCAGCCTGGTCCTTTTGTCATGTTGGAACCCGACCCAAGGGAAGAACCTTCGGGCTTAGAAGTAGTCCCAGAAGTGGTTCCGGTGAGGGCCCTGAAGAAGGCCCACTGTAAGGTGCCTGTGAGTGTCAGAGACACCACGGATGGTCCCATGGAAATCCCAGCCAGGCTGTTGCTGGGCCGGGCGCGCTCAGCTACACCAGTTGCTTCATCAGATGTGGAGAAGACAGATGGAGAAAGTACTGTGTGGCAGAAACTTTCCATGGAAAATCCAAACCTGCCCAGGGCTTGGAGAGAGAGGGCCAAGGCCCAGTTGACCCGGTGCGAAAGGATCTTTTCCCATGATGAGTTTGATGTGGGGTGTGCTAGGAGTGCCACCCATCGAATCCGCCTTCAGGAAGACAAGCCCTTCAGGGAGAGGGTTAGGCGGGTTCCGTTAGCAGACCTCGAAGATCTGAGGGGACAGCTCGCTGAGCTCAAGCGAACAGGGGTGATCCAAGAATCTAGAAGTCCATATGCCTCCCCCATAGTGGTGGGTCCGGAAGAAGAATGGGTCATTAAGGCTGTGCATAGACTATAGGACCCTCAACAGGAGAACCACACCGGACCAGTATACCACTCCGAGGATAGAAGATGCCCTGCAGAGCTTGTCTGGAGCCAAGTGGTTCAATGTTATGGACCTCAAGAGCGGGTACTATCAGATCCCGATGCATCCAGAAGACAAAGAAAAGACGGCTTTCATAACCCCGGTAGGGTTCTTCGAATTCAACTGGATGCCTCAAGGTCTGTCTGGAGCTCCAGCCACTTTCCAGAGAGTCATGGAGAAGACTGTTGGAGACATGAATCTCATCGAGGTCCTCGTGTACTTGGATGACATCATTGTCTTCGGGAGAACTTTGGAGGAACATGAAGAAAGGCTGGAGAAAGTTTTGAAGAGACTGAGTGAGGAAGGACTCAAGCTCTGACCTGAAAAATGCCAATTTTATCAGTCTTCAGTCAACTATCTGGGACACATAGTGTCTGAAGATGGGGTGGCCACAGACCCTGAAAAGTTGGAGGCAGTCACCTCCTGGCCAAGGCCCACCACCGTGACCGAACTCAGGTCCTTCCTGGGATTTTGTTCCTATTACAGGAGGTTCGTGGAGGGGTTTGCTCGGATAGCCAGGCCCTTGAATGAGCTGCTGAAGACGGATGGAGAAGAGGATGACACGGGCCCCAGAAAACCCGGGGAGTCAGTCAAGGACCAGTGGAATGAAAAGTGTGAAGATGCCTTCCAGATGTTGAAAGAGAACTTAACCACTGCCCCTGTCCTGGCTTATGCAGACCCAAAGAAGCCCTACGAACTCCATGTAGATGCCAGCCATGATGGTTTGGGAGGAGTGCTCTACCAGGAGCATGAAGGGCAACTGAGACCTGTTGCGTATGTGAGCCGAAGCCTGACCCCCTCCGAAAAGAACTATCCTACTCACAAATTGGAGTTCCTGGCCCTCAAGTGGGCCGTAGTTGACAAACTCCGAGACTAACTGTATGGGGCAGACTTCACTGTAAAAACGGATAACAATCCCCTCACCTACCTTTTTACCACAGCCAAGCTAGACGCCACAGGACATAGATGGCTGGCGGCGCTGTCTGCCTTCAGTTTCAGCCTAAAGTACAGACCTGGAGCGGGAAATCGAGGAGGCGGACGCCTTGTCCAGAAGGTCTCATGTCCCCACCCGCAGTATAGAAGACTGGACCCAAGTGGCACCCGACGGGGTGCGGGCCCTCTGTCAAGGGGCTGAACTCCAAGCCAGGGGAGGCTCAAGAGCAGAAGAAATAGGGGTTACTATAGTAGGAGTCCCCAAGCAGTACTGTGGAGTAGCCCAACTGGGAGAAGATAACTTACCAAGACTGACCAAAAAGGAGTTGAGATCCGACCAATTGGAAGACCCTATGGGGAGATTAGTCCTAGAAGCATTGGAGAACCAGGATCCAAACAGACTCCTACGTCATCCCTCGAAGGAAGCTCGCCTGTTGAAGAAAGAGTGGGACAGGCTGCAGGTGCGTCAGGGAGTGGTCTACCGAAGGGGCCCCTCTGATGACCAAGAAGACAAATGGCAGTTGTTCCTGCCCGAGAAACACAGAGAAACTGTCATGATTGCTCTGCATGACAACCATGGCCACCTAGGGGCGGAAAGGACTTTCCAACTTGTTAGAGACCGTTTCTATTGGCCCTGCATGAGGGCTGAAGTTGAGGAATACTGCCATTCATGTGCACGATGCATCCAGAGAAAGACTTTGCCCCATCGAGCTGCCCCAATGGGTCATCTACAAAGTCAAAGCCCGCTTGATCTGGTATGCATTGATTTCCTCTGCCTCGAATCCGACCTGAGTGGACTAGGAAATGTTCTGGTAGTAACCGACCATTTCACCCGATATGCCCAAGCTTTCCCAACCAAAGACCAGAAGGCCTCCACTGTGGCCAAGATACTTATGGAGAAATACTTCATACATTATGGGCTACCACAACGGCTCCATTCAGACCAGGGAATGGATTTTGAAAGTAGGCTGATACGAAAACTTCTGGATACGTTAGGGATCAAGAAGACAAGGACTACCCCTTATCATCCACAAGGTGATGCTCAGCCGGAGAGGTTCAATCGAACCCTGCTCAACATGCTGGGAACTTTAAGTGGTGAAAAGAAGCAACATTGGAACAACCACATAGCGGCCCTTGTGCATGCTTACAATAGCACTATCAGCGACGCTACAGGATACTCACCCTATAGACTCATGTTCGGGAGAGAAGCAAGATTGCCGGTGGATCTGGCCTTTGGCACTTCCATAGACCATTGTTCTGCTGCTTCCCACAAGGGATATGTAGATAGACTCAGACGCAATCTGAAAATGGCCTATGAGCAGGCCCAGGCGGCCTCGGAGCAAAGGGGGGCTCGCAATAAGAGGAATTTCGACTTAAAGGTTAGGATCCAAGATCTACAACCAGGAGACAGAGTGTTGTTGCGGAACTTGGGAGTCCCTGGAAAACACAAGCTTGCAGATAGATGGAGACCTGAACCTAATGTTGTTTGCAAAAGACTACCGGGCCTACCCGTTTACAGACTTAAACCAGAAGGGAAGTTGGGGCCTTTGAAGACTTGGCATCGGAACCATTTACTTCCACTAGCTGAGGCGGTTCGGCTACCCCCTATGATGGATTCCCTTGAACCCACGTCCATCCTGGATACTCCTAGACCAAACACTCGGTCTCAGACCCCTCGGACCGAGGATGCAGAAGCTTCGGAGATAAGTGAAGATGAGGGAGAGGAACTTGGCTGGCTTTGGCCTACCCAGGCCCCGACAGCTTCTGCTATTGATCTTCCACCTGACGAAGACACCGAAGATCAGACACTGAATGCAGAAGCTACTGAGTTCATCCCGTCCAGTCCTTGGTCAGATGCTTGGGAGAGTGCCTGCGAATTATCCCCAGAGGAGGATCCAAGGGAAGCCATGTATCTCCCTGCTCCGGAGCCCAATGCTCCCGAGTCAGAGGAGATCCCCAAGTCAGTTACGGAAGAAGAGCCTGTTCCAACAGAAAGTCCAAGAGGACAGAGGAAACCCCCCAGGAGATTGACTTACCCACAAATGGGGGAGAGTGCGGAAGACACTGTAGTTACTGCCAGAAGGAGTATGGAAGACCCTGACCCTCCCACTGTTCATTTGGTGGGAGGCAACCCCAGCTCACTCTCTGGCACAGATAGACAGGATACTGATGATAATGTGTCCTGTGGGCAGGGGAGTTCACTACCTCGTTTTTGGTGGGAATTTCCTCTGCCGACATCCTATGAAAAGTTGATTGATGTTGTACGATCTGTAGTTTAAGGTTATGTTATCTTTGGGGACCAAAGAGTTTAAGTGGGGGGAGTGTGTAGCGGGGTCTCCTTTAACGGCCCCAGGACTACGTTACCCAGAACCCCATTCGGCCCCAGGGCGGAAGTTTCCACCGCAAAGACTCATGGGAGGGACTACTTAAGGGAGAGGGGAGGCGGAGTTCAGCCTCTTTGGACACCACGCTGCAAGCAACGAGTCTTCCATTGCGGATCTGCTGCGGTGCAAGGCCTGAAGCCTGAGGCCTTGCGTAACATCCGAAGAGCCTTCCACCCCCACTGCGGAGCCTGGGTGGATCCTGACTTCTCGAGTGAGGACATCAGTTGGATCGGGGTCCCGATCGGTGCAGACACCGTGTGTGGATACACAGGCGGTGGAAGTCCCGGGCTGGGATCGCGCCCGGAGTGGTGAGCGGGCACCTGCCCATACCAATAGACTGTGCCGTGTTCAGGCCTATAAACTGCCTAGGCCCACTGTTCGTTTATCTGTGCTTCCATGGGGGACCGGTAGCAGGACAGAGCTGAAGTGCCCTCTTCCCCCCCTCACAGCATAGTGTTCCAAGTTATCACCTATTGCGGATTACAAATAGCTATTTCATCAAGTGCACCACCGAAAGCTGGCATGCAAAGAACCCCCTCCCCCCCTTTAGGAAGTGACTGAGACTTATCCCATGTCAGGCCTGACCCGGGTGGGGAGTTAGGATATTTGTTTAGTGCGCCATAGGGCGCGCACGCCATAATAGCTACGCGTGGTGGAGTACTGCGCTGCGCCATTATATTGTGCTGCAACTTTTGAACTGATTAATGCAAGGCTCTGCAAGCTAATTTACATGTTGGGTATTATACTCTGTGTTATTCACTACTAGTAAAGTTGTTATATTTAATCTCTCGCCTCAGCGTGTTGTCTGACTGTTTAGAGCAGTGGTTCTCAACTCCAGTCCTCAGGACCCACTAACAGGCCAGGTTTGCAAGATGTACAAATAAAATAGTGCAGCGCTAAATAACTTAGTAATTTCTAAACAAGTCCAAAAAGAATCAAGAAAAAAATTGTCCCAAAATTCAGTATGAACAATAACAAATGAAAGGAAAAAAGTTGCTAGATGTAGAAAATCCTCAAAAGTGATCAGAGTGCTTGAAAACAATATATCAATAGTGCTTCAATACATGTGTTCCCGTCACCAACTTCACAGGCCGCTCACCTCAAAGATTGGGTCTCTGAGCTAACAGAAGACCAAGATAAACATTCCCCTTGGAGGGGTATAATTATAGATGAATCCTGTCTTCAGATGATCATTAACAAATGGCGATGCTCCTCCAAACATTAATTCTCAGCAGTATTCATGTAAGACATAAAGACAACCATAGTGCTCTCTGTTTCATTTAAAAACGATCACATTTATTTAAAAAAATCTCACTTACATAAAAAGCACTGAGCCCAGTGCTAGGAACATGAGCCTCCTGTTTTATAGACACAGCGTCTTTCGGTTGCAAGCTTCTGGGTATTGCTGGATGGAATGTCACATAATGGTCCCCTCCGCACGCGTATCGTCCCTCAGGGTGGAACTTCCTCAGCGTATTATCTTTATACCCCTCCAAGGGGAATGTTTATCTTGGTCTTCTGTTAGCTCAGAGACCCAATCTTTGAGGTGAGCGGCCTGTGAAGTTGGTGACGGGAACACATGTATTGAAGCACTATTGATATATTGTTTTCAAGCACTCTGATCACTTTTGAGGATTTTCTACATCTAGCAACTTTTTTCCTTTCATTTGTTATTGTTCATACTGAATTTTGGGACAATTTTTTTCTTGATTCTTTTTGGACTTGTTTAGAAATTACTAAGTTATTTAGCGCTGCACTATTTTATTTGTACATGTTATTTGCAAGGAGTGTGATATATTGACCTTGAGTGCACAGCGGCTTTAGGGAACCTCTTCTGGGGTTCCATATTTTCACAGTTTTTTTCTTTTGCGCTGACTAAACCCACCATTTTTTCAGGTTTGCAAGATAACTGAAATGCATCACAGGTGATATAATTTGCTGCTCAGGGATTGCAGGATTTTAGTCTGCATCTCCCCAAGGTAATACTTAAAATCTGGCCTGTTAGTGGGTCCCGAGGACTGGAGTTGAGAACCACTGGTTTAGAGATTATTAAGTGCAATACACTTGAATGTGGTATAAGTTTTAACCCTAGACTAACTGTGCCAGAGTGGGTTGAGTAAGATTGCCGGGGGTTGGCGGTACTGTATACTAGTGATGAGCCGAACACCCCCGGGTTCGGTTCGCACCAGAACCCGCGAACGGACCGAAAGTTCGAACGAACATTAGAACCCTATTAAATACAATGGATGCGAACGTTCGAATTCTAAAGTGCTAATTATAACAACTATTATGCATGTTATTGTCATAAATAGGGTTTGGGAACCCGGGTTCTGCACCAGGGGACATGTATCAATGCAAAAAGAAGTTTTAAAAACGGTCGTTTTTCGGGAGCAGTCATTTTAATGATGCATAAAGTGAAAAAAAAAAAGTCAAATATTCCTTTAAATATCGTACCTGGGGGGTGTCTAAAGTATGCCTGTGAAGTGCCACGTGTTTCCCGTGTTTAGAACTGTCCCTGCACAAAATGACACTTCTAAATGAAAAAAAAGCCATTTAAAACTGCTTGCGGCTTTAATGTAATGTCTGGTCCCGGTAATATGGATGAAATTCTTTAAGAAAAATGGCATAGCTACCCCATGACCCCCCCCCCTACCCCAGCCCATTACCAGCCCCTTTGGGTCTTGTATGGATATTAAGGGGAACCCCGCACATAAAATAAAAAAGGCCCTATATACTCTGAACAGCCGTATACAGGCGGTGCATACAAGACAGGGACTGTAGGTTTGTTCTTATGTAGAATCTGTTTGTAATTTTGAACAGGTACATTGTTGAAGTGTAGCTCCAGCCCAAAAATCTATTTTTAAACTTTTTGGGAAACATAGGTAAGGGTTATCACCCCTGTAACATTTGTTTTGCTGTCTGTGCCCCTGTTCAGAACATTTCACCTCACTTTCCGTCCCAATGACAACTGTTTTTGAAATGTGGTGTTTTTCTTGAAACAAGGATTGCTGATAAAGCATCAGTACAGATGAGACCCCTTTCTCCCATATTTATTCTTACAGGAGAGAATTTTCCTTTCTAGGGGTAGATTTCCTCTCACTTCCTGTTGTCTTCTTTCGTTTGCAAGTAGGAGTCGTTTGTAAGTTGGATGTTTGAAAGTAGGGACCTGCCGTATATACTCTGCAGAAATAGGCCCCTTAGTTGTTGGTGTTGGCACAACACTGTAAGCACTCAGTTACTCTTGGTTGGTGCTGGAACGCCCTGCTGTCAACTATTATATCAGGAATTTTAATTACATATAATTGTTGAACAGTGGTAGTAAAAATTGGGGCTTTGATGGTGGTGCTGGTGCCACAACACTGTAAGCCCTGACAGTTACTCTTGGTGGGTGCAGCAATGGGCCCTGCTGTGAATTATTAGATCAAGAATTGTAATTACATGCCCCTTTTGAACAGGGGCTGAAAAATTGGGCCTTTCGTGGTGGTGGTGGTGGTGGCGTTGCCACAAGACTGTAAGCCCTCAGAGTTACTCTTGGTGGGTGCAGCAATGGACCCTGCTGTGAATTATTAGATCAAGAATTGTAATTGCATGCCCCTGTTGAACAGGGGCTGAAAAATTGGGCCTTAGGCACTGGTGGCACAACACTACAACCCCTCACAGATACTGTACTTGGAGCACAGCAATGAGCCCTGTTGCAAAGTATTGCTTCAAAAATTGTAATGACACGCCCCTGTTAAACAGGGGCTGAAAAATTGGGCCTTAGGCACTGGTGCCACAACACTCCAACCCCTCACAGATACTGTACTTGGAGCACAGCAATGAGCCCTATGGCAAATTATTGCTAAAAAAATTGTAATTACACGCCCCTGTAAAACAGGGGCTGAAAAATTGGGCCTTAGCCACTGGTGGCGGCACCCATAAACAAAAATGATCTTCCAAGCTATCATCATCAATCGTATCATTGAGGACTCGGAGGAGGAGGATAGCCAGTCAACATAACAGCACAGGCACTCAGCATCAGCATCAGTCTTGAAGGGATGTGACATGTTAAAATCAATTAGTCTGTTATATCAGCATCAGGTGTGTGGTAGCTGGTGGTGATCCAAGACTGGTTCATCTTGATGAAAGTCAGTCGATCAACCGAGTCGGTGGACAGGCGCACCCTGTGATCCGTGACAAATCCTCCAGCAGCACTGAATGTGCGTTCCGAAAGAACGCTGGATGCAGGACAGGCCAGTAGCTCAATTGCATACTGTGCAAGCTCTGGCCAGTGATCCATCCTCAAGACCCAGTAAGCCAGAGGATTTTCGGTGGGGAAGGTGTCCAAGTCTGACCTTGCCCCTAGATATTCCTGCACCATGTTTATCAGACGCTGGCGATGGTTGCTGGAACCGATCATACTTTGGGGCTGCGGACTAAAGAATTGTCTGAACGCATCGGTCAGACGGCCACCTTCCCCACCGCTCCTTCTTTGACTGGCCGAAGCCTCAGCAACTCGTTGTCCAGGACCAGGAGTTTGTAACCTCCCAGTCTCTGGGAACGCGTTGCACAGACCTTTCTGCAAGGCCTCCCGGAGTTGTCTCATCCTCTGCTCCCTCTGCGACGGTAACATAAGGTCCGCAACCTTACCCTTGTACCGTGGATCAAGGAGAGTGGCCAGCCAGTAATGGTCCCTCTCCTTGATCCGAAGAATACGAGGATCCTTCCGCAGACTTTGCAGGATCAGGGAGGCCATGCAGCGTAGGTTTGCTGAGGCATTCGCTCCGGAGTCCTCTGGGTCACTAAGGACGACATGATCCGCAGCCACCTCCTCCCAGCCACGTACAAGTCCACTGGTTTCTTGGGACTGTAAATCATCCCTAAAAGACTGCTGCTGATGATGCTGAGTGCCAGCCTCCACCTCCATGCTGACACAATCCTCCTCCTCCTCCTCCTCCTCCTCCTCCTCTTCCTGTGCGATGGGTGGGACAGAAGGAACACTGTCTGGGTAAAGGGGGCCTTGAGAGGCAAGGAAGTCCTCCTCTTCCTGCCTCTGTTCTGCCTCAAGTGCCCTGTCCATTATTCCACGCAGCGTGTGCTCCAACAGGTGGACAAGAGGTACAGTGTCACTGATGCATGCACTGTCACTGCTCACCATCCTCGTGGCCTCCTCAAATGGTGCCAGGACAGTGCATGCATCCCTGATCATGCCCCACTGGCGTGGAGAAAAAAAAACAAGCTCCCCTGACCCTGTCCTGGTGCCGTAGTCGCACAGGTACTCATTGATGGCCCTCTGCTGCGTGTGCAGCCGCTGCAGCATGGCCAACGTTGAGTTCCACCTGGTGGGCATGTCACATATAAGGCGGTTCTTGGGCAGGTTCAACTCCTTTTGCAGCTCAGCCAGGCGAGCACTGGCATTATAAGATCTGCGGAAATGCACACAGACTTTCCTGGCCTGCCTCAGGACATCCTGTAAGCCCGGGTACCTGCCCAAGAACCGCTGCACCACCAGGTTAAGGACGTGAGCCACACAGGGCACATGGGTCAGTTGTCCCTGTCGGAGGGCGGAGAGGAGGTTGGTGCCATTGTCGCAAACCACCATTCCTGGCTTAAGCTGGCGTGGCGTCAACCACCTCTCGGCCTGGCCCTGCAGAGCAGACAGGACCTCTGCCCCAGTGTGGCTTCTGTCCCCCAAACACACCAGCGCAAGCACGGCATGGCATCTTTTTGCCTGCGTACTTGCGTAGCCCCGTGAACGGCTACGGAGCACCGCTGGTTCATAGGACAAACCACAGGAAGAGGCCATGGAGGAAGAAGAAGAGGAGGGGGTGGAGGAGAGAGGTGTGTCACAACCAGTAGTAGCATTTTGGAGGCGTGGCGGTGGGACAACCTCCAACACTACTGCACCTTGTCCTGCATCCTTCCCAGCTGCCAAAAGAGTGACCCAATGGGCCGTGAAAGAAAGGTAACGTCCCTGTCCATGCCTGCTGGACCATGAGTCAGCGGTAATATGCACCTTACCGCTGACCGCCCTGTCCAGCGAGGCCAAGACATTGCCTTCCACATGCCGGTAGAGAGCCGGAATAGCCTTCCGTGAGAAAAAGTGGCGTTTGGGAACCTGCCACTGAGGAACCGCACATTGCACAAACTCACGGAAGGGGGCCGAGTCTACCAACTGAAAAGGCAGCAGTTGAAGCGCTAGCAATTTAGCCAAGCTAGCATTCAACCGCTGGGCATGTGGATGGCTGGGAGTGAACTTCTTTCGACGGTCCAGCAGCTGGGGCAGGGAAATTTGCCTGCTAGAATCGGACGTCGGTGTACTGCTAGCAGAGTGGCCGCAAGTACTTGGCTGTGACACACCTAATTCTACACCTTCATTCCTCTCAGTGCATGTTTCAGAGAGGACTGAAGTTATAGTGGGGTTGGAGATCCCAGCTGATGCGGTGCAAGGAGAGGTCCGCTTTGTTCTTTGGTGTGGGTCTTTGAGGTAGGCTTGCCAACGAGCTGCATGGCAGGTCAACATATGTCTGGTCAGGCATGTGGTACCCAAGCGGCTGATGTTTTGGCCACGCGATATACGCTTGAGACATATGTTGCAAACAGCAGCTGTGCGATCTGATGCACTAGCCTCAAAAAAGGCCCACACCAAAGAACTTTTTGAATGACGGGCAGAGGCAGCGCCCTGCACAGGCGGAGCTCTGCGGTGTGATTCCGTCGGTGTACTGCCCTTACGCTGGCCACCAAAGGGCATCCTGCCTCGTTGGAGATGTGCCTCCTCCTCATCCTCCTCCTCCTCCTCTCTCCTATTAGGCACCCACGTGGAGTCAGTGACCTCATCATCACCTCCCTCCTCATCACTGGAGCCAATCTGGCAGTATGCTGCAGCTGCTGGAACATGACTGCCAGATTGGTGTCCTTCTTGAGCATCCCCTCTGTCTGCTCTCACGCTACTGCCTTCCTCTAGCTGGGTTTCATCATCAGACCCTTCGAAACGCTGGGCATCCTCCTGGAGCATGTACCCAACACTGTGCTGAAACAGTTCGGGGGACTCCTCAGGAGGAGGACATGGTGGGTCTAGGGAAGGAGTGACTGATGATGAGTCTGACATTGATACCAGGGAAGAGGACGCTTTGGCAGCTGCTTTTCCAGTACCCTGAGCCTGGGTGAGAGAGGATGAGGAGGAGGAGGAGGGCTTGGTCATCCACTCTACCAAGTCTTCGGCATGATGTGGCTCAACATGTCCAGCTGCCGAAAAGAAGGACAAGCGTGTCCCATGGCCATGTGCTGATGACAATGCACCGCGTCCACGACCAGCACTGTTGCCCCCAGACACAGAGCCTGCTTGCCCTCTTTTATTGCCTCCTGACTGTCTGCCTCTCCTTGTTTGCCTTCCAGACATTCTAATAGATGGCCTGCAGGGAGATGGGAAAAAAGCAATAAGGGCTACCTTCAGGTGTCCTTCTCTGTCCCTTGAAACAAGGACTTTGACAGTGAAAGAAACTGACACACTCTCCCTACCTACAGTTTTCTGTCCCTAGAAAAAATGTTTTTTTTAAGCACAATTTAGCACAAGGAGAATTCACTCACTGTCCTTCCATGTCCCTGGAAACAAGGACTTTGACAGTGAAAGAAACTGACACACTCTCCCTACCTACAGTTTTCTGTCCCTAGAAAAAATGTTTTTTTTAAGCACAATTTAGCACAAGGAGAATTCACTCAGTGTCCTTCCAGGTCCCTGGAAACAAGGACTTTGACAGTGAAAGAAACTGACACACTCTCCCTACCTACAGTTTTCTGTCCCTAGAAAAAATGTTTTTTTTAAGCACAATTTAGCACAAGGAGAATTCACTCACTGTCCTTCCATGTCCCTGGAAACAAGGACTTTGACAGTGAAAGAAACTGACACACTCTCCCTACCTACAGTTTTCTGTCCCTAGAAAAAATGTTTTTTTTTAAGCACAATTTAGCACAAGGAGAATTCACTCACTGTCCTTCCAGGTCCCTGGAAACAAGGACTTTGACAGTGAAAGAAACTGACACACTCTCCCTACCTACAGTTTTCTGTCCCTAGAATAAATGTTTTTTTTAAGCACAATTTAGCACAAGGAGAATTCACTCACTGTCCTTCCAGGTCCCTGGAAACAAGGACTTTGACAGTGAAAGAAACTGACACACTCTCCCTACCTACAGTTTTCTGTCCCTAGAAAAAATGTTTTTTTTAAGCACAATTTAGCACAAGGAGAATTCACTCACTGTCCTTCCAGGTCCCTGGAAACAAGGACTTTGACAGTGAAAGAAACTGACACACTCTCCCTACCTACAGTTTTCTGTCCCTAGAAAAAATGTTTTTTTTAAGCACAATTTAGCACAAGGAGAATTCACTCACTGTCCTTCCAGGTCCCTGGAAACAAGGACTTTGACAGTGAAAGAAACTGACACACTCTCCCTACCTACAGTTTTCTGTCCCTAGAAAAAATGTTTTTTTTAAGCACAATTTAGCACAAGGAGAATTCACTCACTGTCCTTCCAGGTCCCTGGAAACAAGGACTTTGACAGTGAAAGAAACTGACACACTCTCCCTACCTACAGTTTTCTGTCCCTAGAAAAAATGTTTTTTTTAAGCACAATTTAGCACAAGGAGAATTCACTCACTGTCCTTCCAGGTCCCTGGAAACAAGGACTTTGACAGTGAAAGAAACTGACACACTCTCCCTACCTACAGTTTTCTGTCCCTAGAAAAAATGTTTTTTTTAAGCACAATTTAGCACAAGGAGAATTCACTCACTGTCCTTCCAGGTCCCTGGAAACAAGGACTTTGACAGTGAAAGAAACTGACACACTCTCCCTACCTACAGTTTTCTGTCCCTAGAAAAAATGTTTTTTTTAAGCACAATTTAGCACAAGGAGAATTCACTCACTGTCCTTCCAGGTCCCTGGAAACAAGGACTTTGACAGTGAAAGAAACTGACACACTCTCCCTACCTACAGTTTTCTGTCCCTAGAAAAAATGTTTTTTTTAAGCACAATTTAGCAAAAGGAGAATTCACTCACTGTCCTTCCAGGTCCCTGGAAACAAGGACTTTGACAGTGAAAGAAACTGACACACTCTCCCTACCTACAGTTTTCTGTCCCTAGAAAAAATGTTTTTTTTAAGCACAATTTAGCACAAGGAGAATTCACTCACTGTCCTTCCAGGTCCCTGGAAACAAGGACTTTGACAGTGAAAGAAACTGACACACTCTCCCTACCTACAGTTTTCTGTCCCTAGAAAAAATGTTTTTTTTAAGCACAATTTAGCACAAGGAGAATTCACTCACTGTCCTTCCAGGTCCCTGGAAACAAGGACTTTGACAGTGAAAGAAACTGACACACTCTCCCTACCTACAGTTTTCTGTCCCTAGAAATTTTTTTTTTTTTAAGCACAATTTAGCACAAGGAGAATTCACTCACTGTCCTTCCAGGTCCCTGGAAACAAGGACTTTGACAGTGAAAGAAACTGACACACTCTCCCTACCTACAGTTTTCTGTCCCTAGAAAAAATGTTTTTTTTAAGCACACTATAGCACAAGCACAAAACACACTGACACTCTCCCTACCTATCCTTCTCTTTCCCTAAACTAAAGGAATCCAGGTTAAGCAAGAAAGAAATAAAAGTCACTGTCCCTGCCTATGCTGCTCTATCCCTGCTCCGGAACACACTACACTAGGCCGCCGTGCTGGCGGCCTTTTATAGTGTGGGGCGTGTACTAAACACCCTCAGCAATAATTGGCCACAGGCATCCTGCCTGTGGCCAATCATTGCTCTCCTCGCTGCCGGCGCTGTGATTGGCCAAGCATGCGGGGTCACAGTGCATGCTTGGCCAATCACAGCGCCTGGATGACACTGCGATGGCGTAGTGCATTGTGGGCCGTTCGCGTCACTCGAATTTGGCGCGAACGGCCCAAATCGTTCGATCTTCGTCGAACGATCGAACAGCCGATGTTCGAGTCGAACTTATGTTCGACTCGAACACGAAGCTCATCCCTACTGTATACAGGGCCCGAAATCAAACCAGCGGCTCTCTTAACTGGGGGTAGCTCTACATACATTTTAAACAAACACTTAAGATACTTTACTAATCAAATAATACCTTGTGCATTCATTAAACACAATACAACCACTTTCTCCTTTTATTCACATCCATTTGGCCACTCCATTCATTCTTCATTTAGAAATGTTTTCCATATTTGCCCTTTGAACAGCTTTTAACCCCTTCCATACCGGGCCATAGCAAAATGACGCTGGCAGGAACCCTCTCTCCCTCCGGGTGGATGTCATATGACGTCCTGGGTTTGAGGGGGGATACCTGAATGATGCCTGCAGCTAGAGGCATCATTCAGATATCCTTGTTTGCAGCCGGCGATCCTGCGCACCATAAGAACGATCATAGCGGCGGTTCCGCCGCTTGATCGTTCTTATAGGCGGCGGGAGGGGAAATCGCCCCTCCCGCCGCCATCCGGTGCTTCTCCGGGCTCTCCCGTGCGATCGGGGACCCGGAGAGAATCGTCGGCGCTGGTGGTGGGTCACGTGATGAGCATAGAGATGACTGGTGACCAGATGGTCACCAGTCATCTCTATGATCGTCGGAGGCCCGGGCGCGATGTGATGACGTCACGCCCGGGTCCTCAAATGTAAACAAAGCCGCCATTGCGGCTGTAAGTATGAGATCGTGAAAAAAAATTCACTGATCTCATGCTTTCCAGCCTGGAGGAGAGATGTGGGGTCTTATTGACCCCGCATCTCTCCATAAAGAGGACCTGTCACACACATTCCTATTACAAGGGATGTTTACATTCCTTGTAATAGGAATAAAAGTGATCAAAAAAAAAAAAAAGTGTAAAAAAAAAGTTAAAATAAAATAAAATAAGTAAAATAAAATAAAAAAATAATATATATATTTTTTAAAACGCCCGTCCCCAATAGCTTGCGCTTACAAGCGAACACACACGTAAGTCCCGCCCGCATATGTAAACGCCGTTCAAACCACACATGTGAGGTATCGCCACGTGCGTTAGAGCGCGTGCAACAATTCTAGCACTAGACCTGTAACTCTAACCTGGTAACCTGTAAAAATTTTCAAAGCGTCGCCTATGGAGATTTTTAACCACTTAAGCCCCGGACCATTTCGGGCCATTAGGACCAGGCCTGTTTTTGGGATTCGGCACTGCGCTGCTTTAACTGTAAATTGTGCGGACATGCAATGTTGTACCCAAATGAAATTTGCGTCCTTTTCTTCCCACAAATAGAGCTTTCTTTTAATGGTATTTGATTGCCTCTGCGATTTTAATTTTTTGAAAAATTAGAAAAATTTCGAAAATTTAGAAAAAAAATGATATTTTCTACTTTTTGTTATAAGAAAAATCGAATAAACTCAATTTTAGTCATACATTTAGGCCAAAATGTATTCAGCCACATGTCTTTAGTAAAAAAAATGTCAATAAGCGTATATTTATTGGTTTGCGCAAAAGTTATAGCGTTTACAAACTAGGGTACATTTCCTGAAATTTACACAGCTTTAAATTTATGACTGCCTATCTCATTTCTTGAGGTGCTAAAATGGCAGGGCAGTACAAAACCCCCCCAAATGACCCCATTTTGGAAAGTAGACACCCCAAGGAAATTGCTGAGAGGCATGTTGAGCCCATTGAATATTTTTTTTTTGTCCCAAGTGATTGAATAATGACAAAAAAAAAAAAAAATTACAAAAAGTTGTCACTAAATGATATATTGCTCACACATGCCATGGTTATATGTGGAATTGCACCCCAAAATACATTCTGCTGCTTCTCCTGAGTACGGGGATACCACATGTGTGGGACTTTTTAGGAGCCTAGCCACGTACGGGACCCCGGAAACCAAGCACCGCCTTCAGGATTTCTAAGGGCGCAAATTTTTGATTTCACTCCTCACTACCTATCACAGTTTCGAAGGCCATAAAATGCCAAAATAGCACAAACCCCCCCAAATGACCCCATTTTGGAAAGTAGACACCCCAAGCTATTTACTGAGAGGCATGTTCAGTCCATGGAATATTTTATATTTTGCCACAAGTTGCGGGAATATGACAAACTTTTTTTTTTTTGCACAAAGTTGTCACTAAATGATATATTGCTCACACATGCCATGGGCATATGTGAAATTACACCCCAAAATACATTCTGCTGCTTCTCCTGAGTACGGGGATACCACATGTGTGGGACTTTTTGGGAGCTTAGCCGCGTACGGGACCCCAAAACCAAGCACCGCCTTCAAGGTTTCTAAGGGCATAAATTTTTGATTTCACTCCTCACTACCTATCACAGTTTTGAAGGCCATAAAATGCCAAGATGGCACAAAACCCCCCCAAATGACCCCATTTTGGAAAGTAGACACCCCAAGCTATTTGCTGAGAGGCATGTTGACCCCATTGAATATTTTTTTTTTGTCCCAAATGATTGAATAATGACAAAAAGAAAAAAAAAATGTACAAAAAGTTGTCACTAAATGATATATTGCTCACACATGCCATGGTTATATGTGGAATTGCACCCCAAAATACATTCTGCAGCTTTTCCTGAGTACGGGGATACCACATGTGTGGGACTTTTTGGGAGCCTAGCCGCGTACAGGGCCCCAAAAACCAAGCACCGCCTTCAGGATTTCTAAGGGCGTAAATTTTTGATTTCACTCCTCACTACCTATCACAGTTTCGAAGGCCATAAAATGCCAAAATAGCACAAAACCAACCCAAATTACCCCATTTTGGAAAGTAGACACCCCAAGCTATTTGCTGAGAGGCATGTTGAGTCCATGGAATATTTTATATTTTGCCACAGGTTGCGGGAATATGACAAACTTTTTTTTTTTTGCACAAAGTTGTCACTAAATGATATATTGCTCACACATGCCATGGGCATATGTGAAATTACACCCCAAAATACATTCTGCTGCTTCTCCTGAGTACGGGGATACCACATGTGTGGGACTTTTTGGGAGCCTAGCCGCGTACGGGACCCCAAAAACCAAGCACCGCCTTCAAGGTTTCTAAGGGCATAAATTTTTGATTTCGCTCCTCACTACCTATCACAGTTTTGAAGGCCATAAAATGCCAAGATGGCACAAAACCCCCTCAAATGACCCCATTTTGGAAAGTAGACACCCCAAGCTATTTGCTGAGAGGCATGTTGAGCCCATTGAATATTTTTTTTTTTGTCCCAAATGATTGAATAATGACAAAAAGAAAAAAAAAAATGTACAAAAAGTTGTCACTAAATGATATATTGCTCACACATGCCATGGTTATATGTGAAATTACACCCCAAAATACATTCTGCTGCTTCTCCTGAGTACGGGGATACCACATGTGTGGGACTTTTTGGGAGCCTAGCCGCGTACGGGACCCCAAAAACCAAGCACCGCCTTCAAGGTTTCTAAGGGCATAAATTTTTGATTTCACTCCTCACTACCTATCACAGTTTTGAAGGCCATAAAATGTCAAAATAGCCCAAAACCCCCACAAATGACCCCATTTTGGAAAGTAGACACCCCAAGCTATTTGCTGAGAGGCATGGTGAGTATTTTACTAGTGATGAGCCGAACACCCCCGGGTTCGGTTCGCACCAGAACCCGCGAACGGACCGAAAGTTCGTACGAACATTAGAACCCTATTAAATACAATGGATGCGAACGTTCGAATTCTAAAGTGCTAATTATAACAACTATTATGCATGTTATTGTCCTAAAAAGGGTTTGGGAACCCGGGTTGTGCACCAGGGGACATGTATCAATGCAAAAAGAAGTTTTAAAAACGGTCGTTTTTCGGGAGCAGTCATTTTAATGATGCATAAAGTGAAAAAAAAAAGTCAAATATTCCTTTAAATATCGTACCTGGGGGGTGTCTAAAGTATGCCTGTGAAGTGCCACGTGTTTCCCGTGTTTAGAACTGTCCCTGCACAAAATGACACTTCTAAAGGAAAAAAAAGCCATTTAAAACTGCTTGCGGCTTTAATGTAATGTCTGGTCCCGGTAATATGGATGAAAATCTTTAAGAAAAATGGCATAGCTACCCCATGACCCCCCCCCCCCCCCCGCACCCCAGCCCATTACCAGCCCCTTTGGGTCTTGTATGGATATTAAGGGGAACCCCGCACATAAAATAAAAAAGGCCCTATATACTCTGAACAGCCGTATACAGGCGGTGCATACAAGACAGGGACTGTAGGTTTGTTCTTATGTAGAATCTGTTTGTAATTTTGAACAGGTACATTGTTTAAGTGTAGCTCCAGCCCAAAAATCTATTTTTAAACTTTTTGGAAAACATAGGTAAGGGTTATCACCCCTGTAACATTTGTTTTGCTGTCTGTGCCCCTGTTCAGAACATTTCACCTCACTTTCCGTCCCAATGACAACTGTTTTTGAAATGTGGTGTTTTTCTTGAAACAAGGATTGCTGATAAAGCATCAGTACAGAGGAGACACCTTTCTCCCATATTTATTCTTACAGGAGAGAATTTTCCTTCCAAGGGGTAGATTTCCTCTCACTTCCTGTTGTCTTCTTGCGTTTGCAAGTAGGAGTCGTTTGTAAGTTGGATGTTTGAAAGTAGGGACCTGCCGTATATACTCTGCAGAAATAGGCCCCTTAGTTGTTGGTGTTGGCACAACACTGTAAGCACTCACAGTTACTCTTGGTTGGTGCTGGAACGCCCTGCTGTCAACTATTATATCAGGAATTGTAATTACATATAATTGTTGAACAGTGGTAGTAAAAATTGGGCCTTTGATGGTGGTGCTGGTGCCACAACACTGTAAGCCCTGACAGTTACTCTTGGTGGGTGCAGCAATGGGCCCTGCTGTGAATTATTAGATCAAGAATTGTAATTGCATGCCCCTGTTGAACAGGGGCTGAAAAATTGGGCCTTTCGTGGTGGTGGTGGTGGTGGCATTGCCACAACACTGTAAGCCCTCAGAGTTACTCTTGGTGGGTGCAGGAATGGGCCCTGCTGTGAATTATTAGATCAAGAATTGTAATTACATGCCCCTTTTGAACAGGGGCTGAAAAATTGGGCCTTTCGTGGTGGTGGTGGTGGTGGCGTTGCCACAACACTGTAAGCCCTCAGAGTTACTCTTGGTGGGTGCAGCAATGGGCCCTGCTGTGAATTATTAGATCAAGAATTGTAATTACATGCCCCTGTTGAACAGGGGCTGAAAAATTGGGCCTTAGGCACTGGTGGCGCAACACTACAACCCCTCACAGATACTGTACTTGGAGCACAGCAATGAGCCCTGTTGCAAAGTATTGCTTCAAAAATTGTAATGACACGCCCCTGTTAAACAGGGGCTGAAAAATTGGGCCTTAGGCACTGGTGCCACAACACTCCAACCCCTCACAGATACTGTACTTGGAGCACAGCAATGAGCCCTATGGCAAATTATTGCTAAAAAAATTGTAATTACACGCCCCTGTAAAACAGGGGCTGAAAAATTGGGCCTTAGCCACTGGTGGCGGCACCCATAAACAAAAATGATCTTCCAAGCTATCATCATCAATCGTATCATTGAGGACTCGGAGGAGGAGGATAGCCAGTCAACATAACAGCACAGACACTCAGCATCAGCATCAGTCTTGAAGGGATGTGACATGTTAAAATCAATTAGTCTGTTATATCAGCATCAGGTGTGTGGTAGCTGGTGGTGATCCAAGACTGGTTCATCTTGATGAAAGTCAGTCGATCAACCGAGTCGGTGGACAGGCGCACCCTGTGATCCGTGACAAATCCTCCAGCAGCACTGAATGTGCGTTCCGAAAGAACGCTGGATGCAGGACAGGCCAGTAGCTCAATTGCATACTGTGCAAGCTCTGCCCAGTGATCCATCCTCAAGACCCAGTAAGCCAGAGGATTTTCGGTGGGGAAGGTGTCCAAGTCTGACCTTGCCCCTAGATATTCCTGCACCATGTTTATCAGACGCTGGCGATGGTTTCTGGAACCGATCATACTTTGGGGCTGCGGACTAAAGAATTGTCTGAACGCATCGGTCAGACGGCCACCTTCCCCACCGCTCCTTCTTTGACTGGCCGAAGCCTCAGCAACTCGTTGTCCAGGACCAGGAGTTTGTAACCTCCCAGTCTCTGGGAACGCGTTGCACAGACCTTTCTGCAAGGCCTCCCGGAGTTGTCTCATCCTCTGCTCCCTCTGCGACGGTAACATAAGGTCCGCAACCTTACCCTTGTACCGTGGATCAAGGAGAGTGGCCAGCCAGTAATGGTCCCTCTCCTTGATCCGAAGAATACGAGGATCCTTCCGCAGACTTTGCAGGATCAGGGAGGCCATGCAGCGTAGGTTTGCTGAGGCATTCGCTCCGGAGTCCTCTGGGTCACTAAGGACGACATGATCCGCAGCCACCTCCTCCCAGCCACGTACAAGTCGACTGGTTTCTTGGGACTGTAAATCATCCCTAAAAGACTGCTGCTGATGATGCTGAGTGCCAACCTCCACCTCCATGCTGACACAATCCTCCTCCTCCTCCTCCTCCTCCTCCTCCTCTTCCTGTGCGATGGGTGGGACAGAAGGAACACTGTCTGGGTAAAGGGGGCCTTGAGAGGCAAGGAAGTCCTCCTCTTCCTGCCTCTGTTCTGCCTCAAGTGCCCTGTCCATTATTCCACGCAGCGTGTGCTCCAACAGGTGGACAAGAGGTACAGTGTCACTGATGCATGCACTGTCACTGCTCACCATCCTCGTGGCCTCCACAAATGGTGCCAGGACAGTGCATGCATCCCTGATCATGCCCCACAGGCGTGGAGAAAAAAAACCAAGCTCCCCTGACCCTGTCCTGGTGCCGTAGTCGCACAGGTACTCATTGATGGCCCTCTGCTGCGTGTGCAGCCGCTGCAGCATGGCCAACGTTGAGTTCCACCTGGTGGGCATGTCACATATAAGGCGGTTCTTGGGCAGGTTCAACTCCTTTTGCAGCTCAGCCAGGCGAGCACTGGCATTATAAGATCTGCGGAAATGCACACAGACTTTCCTGGCCTGCCTCAGGACATCCTGTAAGCCCGGGTACCTGCCCAAGAACCGCTGCACCACCAGGTTAAGGACGTGAGCCACACAGGGCACATGGGTCAATTGTCCCTGTCGGAGGGCGGAGAGGAGGTTGGTGCCATTGTCGCAAACCACCATTCCTGGCTTAAGCTGGCGTGGCGTCAACCACCTCTCGGCCTGCCCCTGCAGAGCAGACAGGACCTCTGCCCCAGTGTGGCTTCTGTCCCCCAAACACACCAGCGCAAGCACGGCATGGCATCTTTTTGCCTGCGTACTTGCGTAGCCCCTTGAACGGCTACGGAGCACCGCTGGTTCAGAGGACAAACCACAGGAAGAGGCCATGGAGGAAGAAGAAGAGGAGGGGGTGGAGGAGAGAGGTGTGTCATAACCAGTAGTAGCATTTTGGAGGCGTGGCGGTGGAACAACCTCCAACACTACTGCACCTTGTCCTGCATCCTTCCCAGCTGCCAAAAGAGTGACCCAATGGGCCGTGAAAGAAAGGTAACGTCCCTGTCCATGCCTGCTGGACCATGAGTCAGCGGTAATATGCACCTTACCGCTGACCGCCCTGTCCAGCGAGGCCAAGACATTGCCTTCCACATGCCGGTAGAGAGCCGGAATAGCCTTCCGTGAGAAAAAGTGGCGTTTGGGAACCTGCCACTGAGGAACCGCACATTGCACAAACTCACGGAAGGGGGCCGAGTCTACCAACTGAAAAGGCAGCAGTTGAAGCGCTAGCAATTTAGCCAAGCTAGCATTCAACCGCTGGGCATGTGGATGGCTGGGAGTGAACTTCTTTTGACGGTCCAGCAGCTGGGGCAGGGAAATTTGCCTGCTAGAATCGGACGTCGGTGTACTGCTAGCAGAGTGGCCGCAAGTACTTGGCTGTGACACACCTAATTCTACACCTTCATTCCTCTCAGTGCATGTTTCAGAGAGGACTGAAGTTATAGTGGGGTTGGAGATCCCAGCTGATGCGGTGCAAGGAGAGGTCCGCTTTGTTCTTTGGTGTGGGTCTTTGAGGTAGGCTTGCCAACGAGCTGCATGGCAGGTCAACATATGTCTGGTCAGGCATGTGGTACCCAAGCGGCTGATGTTTTGGCCACGCGATATACGCTTGAGACATATGTTGCAAACAGCAGCTGTGCGATCTGATGCACTAGCCTCAAAAAAGGCCCACACCAAAGAACTTTTTGAATGACGGGCAGAGGCAGCGCCCTGCACAGGCGGAGCTCTGCGGTGTGATTCCGTCGGTGTACTGCCCTTACGCTGGCCACCAAAGGGCATCCTGCCTCGTTGGAGATGTGCCTCCTCCTCATCCTCCTCTCCTTGTTTGCCTTCCAGACATTTTAATAGATGGCCTGCAGGGAGATGGGAAAAAAGCAATAAGGGCTACCTTCAGGTGTCCTTCTCTGTCCCTTTACTTAAGGATTTCTAAATATGGTTGAGGAGGAAAAAAAACAAGGATTTCAAAGATGGTTGATGAGGAATGCTTTAGCACACTATAGCACAAGGAGAATTTCCCTCACTGTCCTTCCCTGTCCCTAGAAACAAGGATTCGTACAGTAAAACACACTGACACTCTCCCTACCTATAGTTTTCTGTCCCTAGAAAAAATGTTTTTTTAAAGCACACTATAGCACAAGGAGAATTTCCCTCACTGTCCTTCCCTGTCCCTAGAAACAAGGATTCGTACAGTAAAACACACTGACACTCTCCCTACCTATAGTTTTCTGTCCCTAGAAAAAATGTTTTTTTAAAGCACACTATAGCACAAGGAGAATTTCCCTCACTGTCCTTCCCTGTCCCTAGAAACAAGGATTTGTACAGTAAAACACACTGACACTCTCCCTACCTATAGTTTTCTGTCCCTAGAAAAAATGTTTTTTTAAAGCACACTATAGCACAAGGAGAATTTCCCTCACTGTCCTTCCCTGTCCCTAGAAACAAGGATTCGTACAGTAAAACACACTGACACTCTCCCTACCTATAGTTTTCTGTCCCTAGAAAAAATGTTTTTTTAAAGCACACTATAGCACAAGGAGAATTTCCCTCACTGTCCTTCCCTGTCCCTAGAAACAAGGATTCGTACAGTAAAACACACTGACACTCTCCCTACCTATAGTTTTCTGTCCCTAGAAAAAATGTTTTTTTAAAGCACACTATAGCACAAGGAGAATTTCCCTCACTGTCCTTCCCTGTCCCTAGAAACAAGGATTTGTACAGTAAAACACACTGACACTCTCCCTACCTATAGTTTTCTGTCCCTAGAAATTTTTTTTTTTTAAAGCACACTATAGCACAAGGAGAATTTCCCTCACTGTCCTTCCCTGTCTCTAGAAACAAGGATTCGTACAGTAAAACACACTGACACTCTCCCTACCTATAGTTTTCTGTCCCTAGAAAAAATGTTTTTTTAAAGCACACTATAGCACAAGGAGAATTTCCCTCACTGTCCTTCCCTGTCCCTAGAAACAAGGATTCGTACAGTAAAACACACTGACACTCTCCCTACCTATAGTTTTCTGTCCCTAGAAAAAATGTTTTTTTAAAGCACACTATAGCACAAGGAGAATTTCCCTCACTGTCCTTCCCTGTCCCTAGAAACAAGGATTCGTACAGTAAAACACACTGACACTCTCCCTACCTATAGTTTTCTGTCCCTAGAAAAAATGTTTTTTTAAAGCACACTATAGCACAAGGAGAATTTCCCTCACTGTCCTTCCCTGTCCCTAGAAACAAGGATTCGCACAGTAAAACACACTGACACTCTCCCTACCTATCCTTCTCTTTCCCTAAACTAAAGGAATCCAGGTTAAGCAAGAAAAAATAAATGTCACTGTCCCTGCCTATGCTTCTCTTTCCCTGCTCCGGAACACACTACACTAGGCCGCCGTGCTGGCGGCCTTTTATAGTGTGGGGCGTGTACTAAACACCCTCAGCAATAATTGGCCACAGGCATCCTGCCTGTGGCCAATCATTGCTCTCCTCGCTGCCGGCGCTGTGATTGGCCAAGCATGCGGGGTCACAGTGCATGCTTGGCCAATCACAGCGCCTGGATGACACTGCGATGGCGTAGTGCATTGTGGGCCGTTCGCGTCACTCGAATTAGGCGCGAACGGCCCAAATCGTTCGATCTTCGTCGAACGATCGAACAGCCGATGTTCGAGTCGAACGTATGTTCGACTCGAACACCGAGCTCATCCCTATATTTTACAGCTCTCATTTGTTTTTGAAAATTAAGAAAGACATTTTTTTTTTCTTTTTTTACATTTTCAAAACTTTGTGACAAAAAGCGAGATCTGCAAAATACTCAACATACCTCTCAGCAAATAGCTTGGGGTGTCTACTTTCCAAAATGGGGTCATTTGGGGGGGTTTTGTGCCATCTGGGCATTCCATGGCCTCCGAAACTGTGATAGGCAGTGAGGAGTGAAATCAAAAATTTACACCCATAGAAATCCTGAAGGCGGTGCTTGGTTTTTGGGGTCCCGTACGCGACTAGGCTCCCAAAAAGTCCCACACATGTGGTATCCCCGTACTCAGGAGAAGCAACAGAATGTATTTTGGGGTGTAATTCCACATATGCCCATGGCATGTTTGAGCAATATATAATTTAGTGACAACTTTTTGTACATTTTTTTTTTGGTCATTATTCAATCACTTGGGACAAAAAAAAAAAATATTCAATGGGCTCAACATGCCTCTCAGCAAATAGCTTGAGGTGTCTACTTTACAAAATGGGGTCATTTGGGGGGGTTTTGAACTGTCCTGGCATTTTATGCACAACATTAGGAAGCTTATGTCACACATCATCCACTCTTCTAACCACTTGAAGACAAAGCCCTTTCTGACACTTTTTGTTTACATGAAAAACATTTTTTTTTTGCAAGAAAATTATGTTGAACCCCCAAACATTATATATTTTTTTAAAGCAAAGGCCCTACAGATTAAAATAGTGGGTGTTGCATTTTTTTTTTCCACACAGTATTTGCGCAGCGATTTTTCAAACGCATTTTTTGGGGGAAAAACACACTTTTTTTATTTTTAATGCACTAAAAAACACTATATTGCCCAAATGTTTGATGAAATAAAAAAGATGATCATAGGCCGAGTACATGGATACCAAAAACGACATGCTTTAAAATTGCGCACAAACGCGCAGCGGCGACAAACTACATTCATTTTTAAAAGCATTTAAAAGCCTTTACAGGTTACCACGTTAGATTTACAGAGGAGGTCTACTGCTAAAATGACTGCCCTCGATCTGACCTTCGCGGTGATACCTCACATGCATGATGCAATTGCTGTTTACATATGACGCTAGACCGACGCTTGCGTTCGCCTTTGCGCAAGAGCAGGGGGGGACAGCGGTGCTTTTTTTTTTTTTTTTTTTTTATTTGGCTTTTTTATTTTATTTTTAAACTGTGCCTTCCATATTTTATTTTTTTACCATTTTTATCGTTATCTCAGGGAATGTAAATATCCCCTATGATAGCAATAAGTAGTGACAGGTACTCTTTTTTTGAAAAAAATTGGGGGGTTAGACCCTAGATCTTTCCTCTGCCCTCAAAGCATCTGACCACACCAAGATCGGTGTGATAAAATGCTTTCCCAATTTCCCAATGGCGCTTTTTATATCCGGGGGGGACATTCCCTCCCACTGCTTGTAAAAGCAGTTTAGAGGCTAATTATCTGCTAGAATTGCTTTTACATGAAAGCCGGCTGCTGGCTGAAAAGAATGATACCAAGATGATACCTAAACCCGCAGGCATCATTCTGGTATAAACATTCAAAGTCCAGCAACATACCAGTACGTTGCTGGTCCTTGTTGGACATGTATTGTAATCTTTTTTTTCATACAGCCTATTGGCTGAACGAAAAAAAGAGATTGATTGGTGGGTATGCCCACCATTAGAATACCTCCCTTCATCCACCCACTTCTAATGATGGGCATATATGCCGAAGCATGGGGGCATCCTCCCGCAAAAAAGTTATGCCGCGTACACGCGGTCAAGCCTTCGTCGGAATTTCGACCGTATGTACGCGGCATAAAAGGTTATGCCGCGTACACACGGTCGGACTTTTCCACGGGCAAGCCTCCGTTGGAATTTCGACCGTATATACGCGGCATTAGGAGCAAAATCGCTCCTCCGCCCCTGCTGCCCCCATGCTTCGGCATATATGCTCTTTTTTTTAACTGTGGTGGTGAAATCACCTCCTACAGCGTTGGAGTCACGGCTTTATGTATCGTGGGAGCAAACGCTGTTGCTGTCAAGATAAATAGATCCGCGCTGCAACTGAATGGCGTACCTGCTAAGCAAATGGTGGTTAACATTAAAACAAAGTAACATTACAGTACAACAGTAAGACCTTACCATGCCATACCTGCAAAGCAAATACCAAAACAAAACCTAGTAAAAAATAAAAAAATGTTTTAACGCAACCTGTGCCTAAAATATATATATGCCGAAGCATGGGGGCATCCTCCCGCAAAAAAGTTATGCCGCGTACACACGGTTGGAATTTTCCACGGGCAGGCCTCCGTCGGAATTTCGACCGTATGGAGCAAAATCGCTCCTCCGCCCCTGCTGCCCCCATGCTTCGGCATATATGCTCTTTTTTTTAACTGTGGTGGTGAAATCACCTCCTACAGCACTGGAGTCACGGCTTTATGTATCGTGGGAGCAAACGCTGTTGCTGTCAAGATAAATAATTCCGCGCTGCAGTTGAATGGCGCACCTGAAAACAAAAAATTACATACCTGAAAAGCAAGCATGATAAAACATTGCAGAATAGAATACAGTAAAAAAGATCAGAACAATAGAGAGAAAATAGAGAGAGAGAGAACAATAAAACGACAACTATGTTTGGTTTTTTTATTTTATATTTTTTTTGTGTTTTGTTTTTTACGTTTTTTTTCTTTTTTACACTTTTTTTTGTAACTTTACAACTGTAATGGTTCGGGTCTCTCAAAATGTAATGGCATCTTGGGAGACCCTGTGTAAGTGTGTCCTTGTCTGTGAAATGCTGTACCCTACGCTAAAACTTCACTTTTGAGTGGTAGCGTTCAAAACATTCACCTTGGCAAAGACCAGGCTTGTCAGGACAGAGTGGACAAAAACTACGGGTGTCACGCCTAAATCCGCGCTTGCTACAGACACGACATCTTTTTTGGGGGTGGCTTTGGGTAGGGGTACTCGGGAGGACATACGAATAATGCCTCTCATGCAGCCGGCTTACTGCATTTGGTTGGGGATGGTGAGGTGCAGAACCGCCTGGATACAGGAGTTCTGTGACTATCTCATTCTGGAATTTTAGAAGAGATAACGTCCCGCCTGAAGCTCTGTATAGCACATGAGCGTTCAGCAAAGCCAATTGGAATAATGATAGAGACACTTTTTTGTACCAGCGTCTCGCCTTACGGTCAATTAGATACGGCGCCATCAACTGGTCGTTGAGGTCCACCCCTCCCATATTTTGGTTATATTCGTGGACACAGAGGGGTTTCTCCACAACACCAGTCGCCGTACGAATTTGGACTGTCGTGTCTGCATGAAGGGAGGTAAGAAGGAAAACATTCTTATTGTCCCTCCACTTCATAGCGAGCAAGTTATTACACTTCAAGCAGGCTCTCTCCCCCAGCCTAAGACGGGCATCTACAAGCCGCTGGGGAAAGCCCCGGCGATTAGGTCGCACGGTGCCACATGCTCCAATCTGATGATCAAACAAGTGACTAAACAGTGGCACGCTCGTGTAATAATTGTCCACATACAAGTGGTACCCCTTTCCGAATAAGGGTGACACCAAGTTCCACACTATCTTGCCAGCGCTCCCTATGTAATCCGGGCAGTTGACCGACTCAATCTGACTATCTTTTCCCTCATAAACCGTAAAGTTCACTACATAGCCTGTTGCCCTGTCACAGAACTTGTAGAGCTTGACCCCGTATCTGGCACGCTTGCTGGGAAGGTACTGCTTGAAAGACAAGCGGCCAGAAAATTTAATCAGGGACTCATCAACGCAGACAACTTGATCGGGAGTAAACAAGGCTGCAAAACGTTCGTTGAAGTGGTTTATGAGGGGCCGAATTTTATAGAGCCGGTCGTATTCAGGGTCCCCACGTGGACGACAAAGTTCATTGTCGTTGAAGTGCATGAACCGCAAAATCTGCTCGTATCGTGCCCTGGACATGGAGGCAGAGAACACGGGCATGTGGTCAATTGGGTGCGTGGACCAATAAGCACGCAATGACGGAAATTTATGTGTGCCCATGTTGAGGGAAAGGCCCAGAAAGGTCTTAAATTCGGAAACCGTAATTGGTTTCCAATTTCTGGCAATTTTAGGCAACTGGGGGTTAGCGGCGATAAATTGACCAGCATATAAATTACTCTGGTCCACAATAGATCTATAGAGATCTTCCGTGAAAAACAGCGAATAAAAATCAATTGGAATAAAATCAGCTGTTTCCACCTGAATACCGGGTTGGGCAGTGAATGGGGGAAGTACGGGTTCTGCAGAAGTGGTGGGGACCCAATCAGGATAGGCGAATTCTGCAGGAAGGGCAGTATGGGCAGGACGGGCCTGCCTTTGTCTTCTTGGTGGCAGCGGGACACTACTTGTGCTTGCCACCTCGCCAGCTTGAACTGCACTTATGGGACTCGCCACGTCACCAAGTGTTACTGCAGTGCTGGATGTACGTCCAGGCTGTACTAGGCCGCTGGTGCTTGCCAGTTCACCAGAAGGAATAGCGGCGCTAGTACTACTCTGCTCCATGATACGAGAGACCTGCGGTTCTTGCTCCTCAACAACCTCAGAAGATCGGGATCGGGTACACCTGACCTTAGCAGGGACCTCAACTTCGTCGTCAGAGCTATCTGACGTGGGGCCGCTGACGTCACTGTCTTCTACGGGAAGATATTCTGAGCCTGAATCTGACAGATACGTGACCTCCTCTTCACTATCTGTCATGCTCAGAATCTCGTAGGCCTCTTTACTAGTGTACCTTCGTCTTGCCATTTTGGGCTCTAAATTTAGGGGTACACTAGTAAGATTCACAGGAAAAAAAGCACCTGACTGTTGTCAGCAAATATATCAAACGCTACAAAAAAACTGTTAGCGATCGCAGGGATCAGGCCTGTCTCTGCGAACGCTGCAGTTATGTGTGTTGTGTTTGGTAAGTGACAGTGATCGATCGATACTGCACTTGGGTGGGCTGGGCTGGGCTGGGCGGAGGGGCTAAACGCAGGCGCTAGCAGGTATCTGGGCTGATCCCGCTAACACTGCGTTTTTGGGAACCCTAAACCGCTGGGGATGTTAGTATAGATCTGATCAGATACTATACCACTAAGGGGGGTGTATGCTTTGCGCGTGGGTGTTAGCGTTACTGGCACTAACCTAACACTGCCTGGGGCGACGCAGACCCTCTCTGGCGCTAAAACCTAATTGATCTCACCCGCCGGGCGATCAGGGGGGTTAAACCTTTATTGGGTTATATACGGCGGGTGCCCTGATGCTATAAAAAGCAAACTAATCAACCAGCGTCACCCGTAACCTTTATATGGTGATCACTGGTGAAAGGGTTAACTAGGGGCAATCAGGGGGTTAAAACCTTTATTAGGTTAAATATGGGGGTACCCGACGCTATATAAAAACCTGACGGGTAACCTAAATAACTTACTGGCTAACCAGTGACACCAGTGACGCTTATACGGCGATCACTGGTGAAAGGGTTAACTCTAGGGGCAATCAGGGGGTTAAAATAATATATGGGGGTACCTGACACTAATAAAAACCTGCGGCGAACCTAAAAAAAAATAACTGCCTAAAACACCAGCGACACGAATACAGCGATCGGAAAAACAATCGCTTAGTGACGCTGAAGTTAGGGGGTGAAAGGGTTACCTGGGGGTGATCAAGGGGTTAAACCTTTATTAGGGGGGGTTAGGGGGCTACCCTGGACCTAAAGGGGCCTAATCCTAACTGCCCTGCAACTTTTTACAATCACAGATGACACTAAATGCAGTGATCAGTAAAATAAATGATCACTGCAATCAGTGACACTGTGATTGGGGGCTTTGGGGTGACCTGGGGGGTGATCTGGGGGTGACTGGGGGGTGATTTGTGTGCCTATGTGTACCTACGTGTCAGTGGACTGTTGGAGCACTAACCTCTGTCTTCTCTCCTCGGCGCCGGGAACGAAAAGACCGCGGCGAGGGAGATGACATCACTTCCTCCAGCCTCTGTTTACATCACATGGCGGAGGAAGCATTTTCATTGGCCGGGAGCGATCGCGAGGGGGGGGGCGGAATCGAGCGGCCGCCCCCTCATGCCTGATCGCTCCCGAACACTTAACGGCCGCTCACTGCAGTGAAGGGGGGTCCGGATGGACCCCCCAACTGCACAAAGGCGATCACGTAGATCTACGTGATTCTGCCTGTCGGTGCCATTCTGCCGACGTAAATCGGCGGTGGGCGGTCGTTAAGTGGTTAAGGACCGAAGTTTGGCGCCATTCCATGAGTGTGCGCAATTTTAAAGCGTGACATGTTAGGTATCTTTTTACTTGGCGTAACATAAGCTTTCATATTTTACCAAAAAATTGGGCTAACTTTACTGTTTTGTTATTTTTTAATTCATGAAACCATTTTTTCCCCAAAAAAAGGCGTTTGAAAAATTATTGCGCAAATACCGTGCAAGATAAAAAGTTGCAATGACCGTCATTTTATTCCCTAGGGTGTCTGATAAAAAAAAAACATATATAATGTTTCGGGGTTCTGAGTAATTTTCTAGCAAAAGAATGATGATTTGTACATGTAGGAGAGAAGTGCCAGAATAGGCCCGGTATTGAAGTGGTATAAAAAGCCCTGTATGGAAGTGGTTAAACACCTTTACCATTTACTTTTTTTTTTTTTTCATATCTCTCATATTTTTCCCTAGTGCATAGGATTACACAAACCTTAAGTTACTTCCTTTTTCTTTACCAACCACAATTCCTCTGGCGTAGCGCCTGGAATACATAACTTCCTTGGATGAGGCTGGCTCACACACCTGCGGTGCATTCGCACTCCGCACTGCCCAAAAAGGTGTGCGTTTTCTAGGCAGTGCGGTCCGGCTTACGTGCAAATTCAGGGCCATTGACTTCTATGGGAATGCTTCTGAATTGCACATGTCATTCAGTTGTGAACAGTATAAAATCCTGACCTGATATGCAATCCTGACCTGATCCTGATCAAAACTGACATGAAGCGCTGAACAACTACTTTGTCAATTAGCTGTGAAAACAGAGCTAAAACTCGCACTGCATATGTGTGAACCCAGCCCTAAACTTGTATTTAACAACAAAAAAAAAAAAATCAAACATTTTAAAATCCCCAATCAGTGTTCATACAGCTTAAACACAATTAAAACCATTTGCACAAATAACCATTCCCTTGTCTTGTAACAGGCAATGTCCTTATACAATGCAAAAGTTCCCTTTTTTTTTCTTTTTCTCAACATCAACAAAACTATATTTGTCGATACTGAAAAGAAAAACAACACCTTTTAACTTCAATAACGTAAGGATAGGCAATTACACAATTAAAACTCTCCCCAAAGTCAGACTCCAAGGCTCTAAGGCTCTGTTTCCACTACTGTGAGTTGCTGTGCGACTTGACACATGCAAAGTCGCATGAGAAGTCAAAACCCATGTAATTCAATGGTCCTTGTTTTAATTTGTGCGACTCAAGTCGCAGCGACGCAAAAAGGTTCTTGCACTATTTTGTTCCTACTTCGGTGCAACCTTTTCTCACACTTTTGCATGACATTGCATCAAAAATCGCATTGCAAAGTCGCATTGCAAATCACGCAAATCTGGGGTTGCAATAGTGGAAACAGAACCTAACTGAAATAATCAAAATACCCCATGTATAAGTTGAAATGCTACTCTAAAAAAAATTGTATCTGATCAGATTCCTCAAAAAAAACATTTGGTACCAGCGCATACATGTAATTTATCAGTGACGTCACATTCCCCTTTTAATGTTTCCAATTAACTATGCATTGGACATGGGAATATGTGCCCAACACATTTCATGAATAGACTGACAATAGTTGCAACATTTTAACAATAAACATGTATTTTTTTAATCTATATAGATCACTTTTCTAAATTGAATCCTTCTTTAACATTTTCACCACCTCAGCAAGTCTCTCGGACTCGCTGAATATGGAATGCAAATATAGCAGTATGCTTTGCGCAAAAAGCGTTGACGAAGGTGTGGTCGGTTGTTTGATCCCCTCTTTCACTTGAAGTGAAATAGCAGATTTATGCAAGCGGACATATACCTCTGTGTATTGTGCTAAACAATACTTTGGATAGGAGGAATCACTCAAATAAAGTACCACATACAGATGAGTACCCTACTCTGTCCCTCTCACCTGCCCACTTTAGCAACGCTCTCCTACTTGGCAGGATCAAAAGGACATATATCAATTACTCAACAATCCGTTTGTATTCAGAAGAAAAAACAACTTATACTTTTAAATTGGAATTCCAAGACAACAACAAACACACACATAAAATGTAAGCATTTTTCTCTGAGCAGATGGAAGAGAATTCCCTATACTAACAACAATTTTTCCTTCTTAAAACCTTGGCTTGTATAGCATAGCTAAAACCCCTTTGTCCCATCTGCACCACAGCGACAACATTTATAAACATACAGGCGGTCCCCTACTTACAAACATCCGACTTACAAACGACTCCTACTTACAAGCGGAGGGAGACAACAGGAAGTGAGAGGAAATCTACCCCTAGGAAGGGAAATTCACTCCTGTAAGCATTTTTATGGGAAAAAGATACCTCCACTAGAGCTTTATCACCAGTCCATGTTTCCCTAACAGCCAAAAAATTTCAAAATCCATTTGTCATTGGGATGGAAAGTGAGGCGAAATCTTCTGAACAGGTGCACAGACAGCAAAACAAATGTTACAGGGGTGTAACCCTTCCCTATGCTATCCAAAAAGTATAAAAACTATATATATATATATTTTTTGGTCTGAAGCTACCCCTAAAAAATTTACCTGTTCCGACTTACAAACAAATTCAACTTAAGAACAAACCTACAGTCCGTATCTTGTTTGTGACCCGGGGACCCCCTGTACATACAAAAGTACTTACCACTCTCACGATATTTGGACTGTAGACCACTTTGACTGTCTCACCTTACAGTCAGTGTATCTACACAACAAATAATAATTATTACTTCTATGCGACAGAAAGAAAAGCGAAAGTAGGTTTAGTCACCGAAATATAATCCTCATTAACCATTTCAGCTCCTTGCCAAAAGGACTGTCGTGTACACTTTTCTGCAGCGTTCCCAAAACGCTTCTAATTAGGACCTTCTGAGAGGTACTTTACAGCGTTCCCAAAACGCTTCTAAATAATTAGGACCTTCTTAAAGGTACTTTACAGCGTTCCCAAAACACTTCTAATTAATTAGGACCTTCTCAAAGGTACTTTCAAAGGCGGATTTTCCCCAAAAATCCCCTATACACCAAGGCATGGTTCGTATCCCTCTTCTACATAAATTTAGTTTGAGATGAAATTTAAATCAGAGCTAAGGTAAGAGAAAACAGTCTCTCTAAAAGACAAAAAGATTCTTCTTACCAAAGGTGATTTTTTCATCCCCACCGCTGCCACCATCTGAAGCAGGTAATAATACCTCCACCCAGGTTTACTTCAGGTAAATGCAAGATCATTTTCAGTGACCCCCGGATCCGTGAGAAATCAAAATGAGACACATGAAAAGAGAGTGTTTTCATAAGATCTCTGACCTTTATTGAATTAGAGTGGCTTATATGCAAAAGAAAGATAGGAGGGGCTGTGTATTAATGCATATGTCTCTAAAAAATTATACAACCTCAGTATATTCTTATCATGATGTTAAACTAGATTCAGCAGTCTACAAGAGCTAAAAGATGACTTTGCTTATACAATCAGGCTGATCCATGAATCAGCTTAACCACAAATGAGTAGCAGGGTGTGTCTTTATGCAAACTGTTAGTATGTCAAAACACATTATTGAAAAGCTCATTTCTACTTAAAAATGGTGTCAATAATTTCATGCATTCTATTACATGCGCGTTATTCCAAAAGTTCTTTGGTGTGGGCCTTTTTTCAGACCTGTGCAGTAGATCGCACCATTGCCATTTGCAACATATGTCTAAAGCGTCTCTCGCGTGGCCAAAACATCAGCCACTTGGGCACCACATGCACCACGTGCTTGACCACACATATGTCGACCTGCCATGCAGTCCGTTGGCAAGCACACCTAAAAGACCCACACCAAAGAACAAGGTGGACCTCTCCTTGCTCCTCATCAGCTGGGATCTCCAACCCCACTATACCTTCAGTCCTCTCTGAAACCTGCACTGAGAGGAATGAAGGTGTAGAATTAGGTGTGTCACAGCCAAGTACTTGCGGGCAATCTGCTATCGGTACACCGACGTCCGATTGTACCAGGCAAATTTCCCTGAAAAATTGACAAAAGAAAGCAGTGGGACTTTATACGAAGCAATAATACTGAGTAATACTGAGTACAATGAATCAATCAATGTACACATTGTTTATTAAATACAATTGGCATATATACACTGTAAAATGGATGATAAAAGAAAACATTAAATTGTAATCATTGGTCTCAGTAGCAATAGATTGCACAATTAGTAACAGTACATAATTGTTACAACATAATACACATAGTAATGGACCAAGGTATATATACCAGTAAGTAATAGTAATAACGTATAGATATAAAAACAATGGTAGAAGAATTCATTGGAATATAATAAAATAAAAAAAAATAAAAAACGGATAGAAATAGTATTGGTAGAACCGACACTGTGACGTTGCATCATAGGAAAGCTCGACGCGTTTCGTGGTAGCATGACCACTCATCAGGAGCAAGATGCAGGGTATAGGAATATCTAAAATAAAAAATTATTAATGCAATGACTAACATGGTAAGGTAGTCAGAATAGGGTATGTAGTAAGTAAAGTGAAGAGGGGAAACTAAAGCAGATTCCAAACACTCTCACCTGGTATTTGTAAAATAAAATGGTAGATGGTAACAATAATCAAGGCGTGCATTGGATCAGGCGTCCCCCCGGGAGCTGAGGAGATATAAACCCTGGGCACGGCGGTAAGTGCAGAGCAGCCAATAGGAAAGTGAATGTGAGGGCTCCAGTTAGAAACTAGGGTCTGCATGGTGAAAAATTAATACTGTTTGTATTGTAGGTATTCCAGAATATCTGTAACAATAATAAAAGTAAAATAGCAATCAGCTAATTATGCAGCTAATAAACTGGAGAAGGTGGCCAGACACCAGGTGAACAAAAAGAAAGTGAAAGAGTGCACAAAAGTGCACAAACATGAACATAAAAAGTGCAAAACAAAGGTGTGCTAACAACTATGTGTATAGGGCACTGGAGAAAGAAAACCGAATGGTAACCAAAAAATGGGATGATGCACGAGGTACCTGAGAGGTATGAAGGGGAGAAGTTGAGGGAAAGTGAAGGGGTGTGAGGAGAGTGAGAAAAGAGGATGACCGCAATGCAAGATGGAAATATTTACCAGCCGTGGATCGAGGGTGATCTCCAATGTCACGTCGAATGCAGCAAGGGAGGGCAACGCCATCGCATGAGCAGTAACACGCTCAGCGCACTGGCGCTGGAAACCTCCCTCATGGTGCATGCAGTGTAATAAACGTGTAGGTGCTGCGGCGTCATGAATGACGTCACACGCACACCACGTGGGCGTGGCGTAGACTCACAGCGAGCAAATGCCCCGCCCCCCAAATGGGGAGGGGAGAGGGAAAGCTTGGTGTGTGTCGCAGCTCCCGGGAAATTCGATAAACAACCCAGCCCAGCTATCAAAGATAGCCCCTGAAGGGTATATCAATAAAAAGAGGAAACAGTCACAGATAGTAAAGAGGATAAACGGGTATAGTAAGTGCTTCCATCCCTAATAATTGAGATCAAGAATGAGGGGTTGGGACTTTATATGAGGCAATACCTATGATTTACCTCCATCCCTGGACATATTGAAAAAAGAAAGCAGTGGGACTTTATACGAAGCAATAATACTGAGTAATACTGAGTAGAATGAATCAATCAATGTACACATTGTTTATTAAATACAATTGGCATATATACACTGTAACATGGATGATAAAAGAAAACATTAAATTGTAATCATTGGTCTCAGTAGCAATAGATTGCACAATTAGTAACAGTACATAATTGTTACAACATAATACACATAGTAATGGACCAAGGTATATATACCAGTAAATAATAGTAATAACGTATAGATATAAAAACAATGGTAGAAGTATTCATTGGAATATAATAAAATAAAATAAAAACAAAAACGGATAGAAATAGTATTGGTAGAACCGACACTGTGACGTTGCATCATAGGAAAGCTCGACGCGTTTCGTGGTAGCATGACCACTCATCAGGAGCAAGATGCAGGGTATAGGAATATCTAAAATAAAAAATTATTAATGCAATGACTAACATGGTAAGGTAGTCAGAATAGGGTATGTAGTAAGTAAAGTGAAGAGGGGAAACTAAAGCAGATTCAATCAGCTAATTATGCAGCTAATAAACTGGAGAAGGTGGCCAGACACCAGGTGAACAAAAAGAAAGTGAAAGAGTGCACAAAAGTGCACAAACATGAACATAAAAAGTGCAAAACAAAGGTGTGCTAACAACTATGTGTATAGGGCACTGGAGAAAGAAAACCGAATGGTAACCAAAAAATGGAATGATGCACGAGGTACCTGAGAGGTATGAAGGGGAGAAGTTGAGGGAAAGTAAAGGGGTGTGAGGAGAGTGAGAAAAGAGGATGACCGCAGTGCAAGATGGAAATATTTACCAGCCGTGGATCGAGGGTGATCTCCAACGTCATGTCGAATGCAGCAAGGGAGGGCAACGCCATCACATGAGCAGTAACACGCTCAGCGCACTGGCGCTGGAAACCTCCCTCATGGTGCATGCAGTGTAATAAACGTGTAGGTGCTGCGGCGTCATGAATGGAGGCAAATTTCCCTGCCCCAGCTGCTGCTCCGCCGAAAGAAGTTCGCTCCCAGCCATCCACATGCCCAGCGGTTGAATGCTAGCTTGGCTAAATTGCTAGCACTTCAACTGCTGCCTTTTCAGTTGGTAGACTCTGCCCCCTTCTGTGAGTTTTTGGAAAGTGCGGTTCCTCAGTGGCAGGTTCCCAAACGCCACTTTTTCTCACGGAAGGTGATTCCGGCTCTCTACCGGCATGTGGAAGGCAATGTCTTTGCCTCGCTGGACAGAGCGGCCAGCGGTAAGGTGCATATTACCGCTGACTCATGGTCCAGCAGGCATGGACAGGGACATTACCTATCTTTCACGGCACATTGGGTGACTCTGCTGGCAGCTGGGAAGGATGCAGGACAAGGTGCAGTAGTGTTGGAGGTTGTTCCGCCACCACGCCTCCAAAACGTTACTACTGGTGATTCTGAAACACCTCTCTCCTCCACCCCCTCCTCTTCTTCTTCCTCCATGGCCTCTTCCTGTGCTGATTTGCCCTCGGAACCAGCGGTGCTCCGTAGGCGTTCAAGGGGCTACGCCAGTACACAGGCAAAAAGATGTCATGCGGTGCTTGAGCTGGTGTGCTTGGGGGACAGGAGCCACACTGGGGCAGAGATTCTGTCAGCTCTGCAGGGGCAGGATCAGAGGTGGTTGATGCCACGCCAGCTTAAGCCAGGAAAGGTGGTTTCCGACAATGGCACCAACCTCCTCTCCGCCCTCCGACAGGGACAACTGACCCATGTGCCCTGTTTGGCTCATGTCCTCAACTTGGTGGTGCAGCAGTTCTTGGGCAGGTACCCAGGCTTACAGGAGGTCCTGAAGCAGGCCAGGAAACTCTGTGGGCATTTCCGCCGGTCATATAATGCCAGTGCTCGGCTGGCTGACCTGCAAAAGGATTACAACCTGCCCAAGAACTGCCTAATCTGTGACATGCCCACCAGGTGGAACTCTACGTTGGACATGCTGCAGCGGCTGCACACGCAGCAGAGGGCCATCAATGAGTATCTGTTGCAATATGGCACCAGGACAGGGTCGGGGAGCTTGGATTTTTTTCCCCCATGCCAGTGGGCTATGATCAGGGATGCATGCACTGTCCTGGCACCATTTGAGGAGGCCACAACGATAGTGAGCAGTGACAGTGCATGCATCAGTGACACTGTCCCTCTTGTCCACCTGTTGGAGCACACGCTGCGTGGAATAATGGACAGGGCACTTGAGGCAGAACAGGGGCAGGAAGAGGAGGACTTCCTTACCTCTCAAGGCCCCTTTATCCAGACAGTGTTCCTGCTGGCCCGGCTATCACACAGGAAGAGGAGGAAGAGGAGGAGGAGGACGAGAATTGTGTCAGCATGGAGGTGGAGACTAGCACTCAGCATCAGCAGCAGTCTTCAAGGGATCAATTAGAGTCCCAAGACACCCATGGACTTGTACGTGGCTGGGAGGAGGTGGCTGCGGATCATGTCGTCCTCAGTGACCCGGAGGACTCCGCACCGAATGCCTCAGCAAACCTACGCTGCATGGCCTCCCTGATCCTGCAAAGCCTGCGTAAGGATCCTCGTATTCGTGTGATCAAGGAGAGGGATCATTACTGGCTGGCAACCCTCCTTGATCCAGGTTACAAGGGTAAGGTTGCAGACCTTATCTTGCCGTCGCAGAGGATGCAGAGGATGAGGCATCTTCAGGAGGCCTTGCAGAAAGGTTTGTGCAACGCGTTCCCAGAGACTGAGAGGTTACAAATTCCTGGTCCTGGACAACGTGTTGCTGAGGCTTCAGTCAGTCAAAGAAGGAGCGGTGGAGAAGGTGGCCGTCTGACCGATGCGTTCAGACAATTTTTTATTCCGCAGCTCCAAGGTATGATCGGTTCCAGCAACCATCGCCAGCGTCTGGTTTACATGGTGCAGGAATACCTAGGGGCAAGATCAGACTTGGACACCTTTCCCACCGAAAATCCTCTGGGTTACTGGGTCTTGAGGATGGATCACTGGCCAGAGCTTGCACAGTATGCAATTGAGATACTGGCCTGTCCTGCATCCAGCGTTCTTTCGGAACGCACATTCAGTGCTGCTGGAGGCTTTGTAACCGATCACAGGGTGCGCCTGTCAACCGACTCGATCGATCGACTGACCTTCATAAAAATGAATCAGTCTTGGATCACCACCAGCTACCAAGCACCTGATGCTGATGTAACAGAATAATTTTCTTGAGTGAATATCCTCTTACTCCTCGATAATCA